>RPOG01000923.1:0-22044 GCA_008086565.1 Thalassoma bifasciatum
GGAGCCTTTACCTTTTAACCTTTGCTCCTCTGAGACCCGCTGCAGGAGAGGAGCCAAGCCGCGGGTCAGCTAATGAGCTGGTGGGCTGCGTGTTTGTGTGTGCACAGCTTGGAGTTTGTGGATGTGGTAAACAGGTACTGGAGGGGGATGACGGAGGGTTTATGAAGGCGGTGGGCGAGAAGGCAGACGGAAAATATTCTCAGTTATGAATTCTGTGTGTCTGTCTACACTGTGTTTTTGTGTTTCTGCATTTGTGAGGACCGGTCCAAGTGTCAGAGAAAGACAGACTGAATATTTCTGGAAAACACTTTGCCTTCTTCTCATTTCCTGATTTAAGCAACATTATGGTTTATTGCAGAGCTGCTCCACTTTCATCTCCGCAGATTTGTCCAAACGTGTCTGGACTCCTTCATTTGGAGGTTAAATTGCTCTGTTAAACTCTGATGGTTGTTTTGGAGAACAGCTGGGGCCATATTTCCCCTCATAAATAGTTTGCCTCACCTTTGAGCTGCTTTATTTCTTCTCTCATTGCTTCACTGAATCCCAACATCCCTCTGAAGAGAAGCTTTTACTATCTTAATGCGTGACATTAATGCAATTTGTCCACAAGATTCAGTTAAAAGAGAGTTTTATATTCATGAACTGGGCTGTATTTTGGTGTAGAGATCTCAATAGATCAAAGGAACAATAGCTGTGAGGAATTATACAAATAATGTTTGCTTTGCTCCTAAAAGGCTCAAATTTTCACTGAGTTAGAGAGAATCCCTGTAGCAACAGACCTTTGTGTTAAAGAAATGTATTTCTTTATTCGTTTTGGTCTTTTAACGGCCCTTTTTTAATTTAAGAACCTCTCATAAAACTATTGACATAACATCAATCTTATACTAAGCTCAATTTAAGACGCTGTAGCCATCTAAGAAGATTTTTTTTTTTTTTTTTATGTCAGCCCCACTTTTGTTTTGGAATCAAAATCAGTTCAGCATTTCTAGTGTTCACATTTATGGTGGCCTGTAGGGGTCAGACGATTGGCAAAAGCCACAACAAAACAGAAGTTAACAAAAGTCAGTTTTATAGTGGATGGTTATCCCAACACACACAGAAAAGTTGTGAAAGTATCCATCTGAAATATCAATATATCGATACCAATGTTAGTATCAGTATTGATCAATACCACAGAGAAGAGATCGATACTCAAAATTACCAGTATATTGCTGATTTCCAAAATATTTATGTTTCTGCAATCCTGTAATTGTGTAATCCACTAGTGTGTACAAGCTGTTGGATCAAAATGACACATTTAATGCTAAAATATTATTGTTGATATCATTGTTGATATCCATGAACATTCAAATTTGTGAAAGTATTGATCCAAAATATCGGAATATCAACACCAACATTAGTATCAGAATTGATCAATAATAAATATACAACTGGTTAATGCAACTGGTTGTTGTATTATACAGTTCATGGTGTTGGTTCTTGATTCAGTGAATTCCTCTGATGATGTTTCGTTAAGTTGAATGACACTCAATAAACTCGACCTGTCAGTGCAATAAAACGAGTGCTTTGATTGGGCGAGCTTTAGTGAGGAACCTTTTTTTCTAAATGGATGACTCCTTCAGGTTATGTAACTCTCATGGGAAGACATGAAGTCAAAAAAACGACAAACTTTCTACATAATTTCATAATTTCTGCCCAGTTTTGTTTACTTTAGAGTCCACTTCCCTTCAGTGAATATCTTTCTCCTCTACTTCCAGATTCCGTTTTTATGCCATGAGGAGGAGAAAACATCCTTCAGTAGCTTTATGTTAAGAGAGGAATAGGCTGTGAGATGCTGGATAATGTGGTTATGCTGTCAAATACCTATTTTTTGACAAATAAAAGACAAAAATCTGCTAAATGCTGTGTCACATATGTTTGTTAATGTTCAAATTTTTCGATCTGTTTGTTTCAAGTGTTTTTTTTCTTCACCAAACCTCTAACATACAATTCTCTGTTTGTATTTTCTTCAGTTTAAGGTGTTTTTCTCTCATATAACATGCAGTTGATTGGAAATAGCACCAGATGGTGAAAGTTCACAGTATTCCAAAAAAATATGGGCCTGAGCACTTATTCACAGGACATTTTTTGACAGTTTTTATAGTCGAGATAAGCAAAATAGTCCAGGCAGACGTCTTAGGGCTCAGGCCATAAAGGGTCAACAAAGGTCAACTTTATCAATGGAGCACAGTGGATGACTTCTACAGGTAATGATACTCTCAGGTAAAGACACGCAGTCAAAAAATGACAAACTTTCTATACAATTTCATAGCTTTTGCCCACTTTTGTTGACTTTAGAGTCCATTTCCCTACATTGAATTGTTAGACGCTTCTTTGAGAACCCACAATCACAAAGTTGTGCATCATAAACTCTGCATGCAGACAACAGCGTTGACGTTTCGTTGAATCGTCATGTCAATGTGAGTCAAGAGTAGGAAGGTAAAGGTGCAGGAAAGGTCGCACCTGGAGAGAAAACATCCCACTGTGTTGAGTGTGTGTTTGAATAGACTCTGTATGTGTACTCACACACACACACACACACACACACATGCAGAAGCCAGACCTGAGAAGATAATGACCTGCTGGCCTCAGCCGGAATATCACGGCGTCTTGACATACGCCGAGGGTTTTCAGAGCTCTCTGAGGAGACGCGGCACTTAAGCAGGTCAGTAACCTCAAAGTGTTCTGTATAACTCAAAGAGAGGAGCTCAGATCTCTGAAGCTTCTTTCCAGCACATTTCCCTCTGCGTCAGATCAGCTCTCCGCTCACGTAGAACATGTGAAACATAGAAGTTACACACAACAATTTCGATTACTGGCTTCCCGCTGACCTTTACCACTCCTGCGCCCAAACAAGAATCCATCTCTCTTCCCGACTCTGCTGCTCTTTTGCTGTGGGAGCGACTGCAGCCAGACTGCCAGCGTTCAACACATTACTCATATCCATATTCATAAAGCGGGTACCTCAGCCACCTGTTCTCCATTGATCAGCGTTTATTGTGGAGAGGCTCACAGATGTACAGAGATTTGGTGTTGGAGCAGACCTGCTGTGGCCCCGGAGGAGCTCGGAGGAGAGAAAGAAGACACGTTTCTCAGGTTTTAACACGTCTGAACATCAAATTCCAAGACATTTGGAGTTTATATATAAGTTTTACATCCTTTCCAGGAGCTCTTATGGGTCTGTATGAATGTATCCAACACCACTGAGAGAAAAACAAAAGATTTATTGAGTATAACTGCAAGAATATAGACGTTTGAAGGCTCTGTGCAATGGAAAAAAGGTCACTCCAGAAATAGTTAAAAGTAAAATTAATATTAAAGCAGTGATAAGTGGGCCCTTGCCTTCATACACCTTATGGGGTATGTTACAGCAAGACAATAGGTGTATATGTGCAGTAAGGCTGGTCCTGATCCAACATTACACATAAAGAGTAATTGGCGTTTGCATGTTGGCAAAAAATATCATAAAATTTGGATGTTGTTTGTAGCCACACCCATTGAGTTACAAAATATCCCTTAAAAACTTTTCATCATCAATGTGTCCAGTATTCACATGTCCAATTTGAAGATGATTGGATTTGCCAAAATTGGACATTTTACTCACTTCCTGTTCAGAATTTACTATGGTTGTAATAGACTTTTCTGTAGGTCCTGACATGAAAAAAGTGCACAAAAAAATTCAAGCATGTAGCTCAAAGCAGCGACCCAAGCTGATTTTTCAGTAGCTAGGGGGCGCTGTGGAGCACACATTGAGTCGAAAACAATGCAGTGATAATGTTTGATGTGGGGCTGAATTTTGTGGCTAGGTGCGTTTGCATATAACTCGATTTGAAGGTACGCAATTTGGGGTTGGAGACGTCATTGAATCCTTGAAAATTCCTCAAGATTCTTCACCAGGAAGAAGTTGCAGGTCACATGAGGGGGGCTCAAGTTCGGTTTTTGTTCCCAATCATGATTATACACTTTCGGGGCATGATAACCCCTCTTATGGCCATTTTTTAAAATATATTATTACAAACAAAAAACAGCTGCAAATGAAACAGGTGCAAATTCTCCTGGTAAGATATCTTGAAATAAGAATTTAGATTTAAGTTTTACTTGATAAGACAGATATTGGAATCAGCTGAGAATTCATCCTTAGCTATATTTTTTGAGTTTCATGTACTTTTGTGTCTCATAAGAATCGTATAATGCTCAAACTATGTGTTTTTTCTCTCAAAAAAAGGTTTAAACCCTATTATCATTTCCCTTTCAAGTCTATTAAACTCATTTTTAGTTCAACAATAGTGACACTGTTCTGGATTTAAGTCCACAATACACTTGAAAGAAGACTAGAAATGGGCATTTTGGAAGAAAAAGTCTCAGTGTTTTACACATTTGGCTTTTTTTTGCCATAAGTTAACAACACATTATTTCAAGTGTATCTTCTTTATTGTAAGCCCTTTAAGACATTCAAATACTCCTTGGAAAACAGAAATTGTACTTGAAATAAATCATCATAATGCAATGTGGGAAGTTGTTGAGCTGCAGATTTAGATGAAGCATTGTTTTCCATGCAAATTAAATCTATTTCTTGAAACAAGATGATTTATCTTTAACAGATAACTATCAAAAGCTTAAAAACCTGATGACATGTCACTAAAAGCTTGTTTCATCTGAGATATAACTCAAATCAAGATGTTTTCAGGACTGTTTTACTTGACAAGAACAAATCAGAAGAATATACTTGGTTAGATTTTGAGTTTTTGTAGTGTGAGGACGGTGCGTTCAGGGTTGTATATGATGTTCAGAGTACGTGAGTTACAGGCTGGCGACTTCCCGAGGTCTCCAGAGATGAATAATAAACATGTAACTGTTGTGAGATGAAATCAAAAGTCAGTAAGACTGCTTCTTTTTCTGTTCTGCGTTGACTCTTTTCCCACACTTTAATCCGATTGATCAATACCCCTCAAACCACATGCGTCGAGGGAAAAAGGTTTCAGCTCCTGTGGTATTGGACAGAAGCTGAATAAGTCACTCAAAGCGGCGAAGCTGTTGCGAAACAATGCACGACTCTGTCGGCTTCAGTTTACGTGATTAAGTTGCAACACTGTGGGAAGAAGCAGGACAATGAGAGCTGGAGACGTTTTACTGAGGAACAGCACTTAACTCTGAGTCACTGCGCCACCCAGGCTTTCAATATGATCAACTTTACTTTTACAGCATCTTTTTACAATAGGAGAGACAATACTAAGTGACTCAGCTGTTTGGGAACCAAGAAAGAATCAGCACAGGATAAATGCAGTTTAAAGACCTCACATCTGCCTGTCAATCAAGATAAAAACATTTCTGTAAAGACTGGGATGGCTTTAGAAACTCTTTAGTTGAATGTGTCATAATATTTACATCAGGCCTATTGATCCTGACCAAATTCATACAGAACTGTAAGATAAATAAGGATCAAATTTGGATATGTGAAGACTATACATTTAGCTTTGCTTGCAGAGACACATGTGGCCTGAATTTCTACTGCTTCTCCAAGATGAAAACTCCATTTCCCATGAGCACTATCACTCCCAGGTCACCAAACTTAAGGATTACAGTTTTGTCATTAGAGTACGGAGATGATTAGTGTGAAATCAGGTTAAGTGCTAGTTACCTAAGTACTCCACATCCATATTTTATGAGCCTTTTTTACTCAGAAGTACCACTGCAGGACTTAGTTGTGCATTAACAACAGTTTCCCACTATCCCACCAAAGGCCAGAGCTGTGCCACTTCCAACATGGCTGCCTCCTTGTTTTTACAGATACAATAAATTTCATGAAAGTTGCACCAACAACCTCCACTAATTTGAAACCAAAACTGCATAAGATGAATCCTGAATATATGTATAGATACAGTACATGCCGATAAGTACATTTTATCTCCTCTGGGTTTTTCCCAATCCAATCTGCAACATCCCAGAATGCATTGCATGTGAAGGTCTCTCTCTAAAAATAGTCAGAATTGTATATTACTACCCCATATGATAATTTTCCCCAAATATCAGATTTTTCCTGTTACTAAAACTTAACTTGAGCCTGAGCAGGTTAAATGAAGTCCGACGTTATGTGTGTTTGGTAAGTTACTGAAAATGCTCCGCGTTCACAAAAAAAGTTGAAAATATTGAGAATCTATCAACTCATTCTGTATAAAAGTTGTCTATGTTTTCTGGTAACATTATGACCAACACAGGGATCATACTTTGCGACAAAAAGAGAAAAAAGTACAGGACTTAAACGCTGTCCTGGTGGAACTCTGGTTACAAGAGTTTAAGATGCTGAAATCACTAAGTGCTTCACTACAATCTCAAATTGGTGATTTACATTCATCCCTGGAAAAACTTTTGGACTGTTAAGTGGAGCAACTTGTTGCGGACAATACAAGTTTCTGAAAGCAAGTAAGAAGAAATGAAAGTATGAGAAATGCAACAGAGTTTTGATACTTGAGCTGGAGCCCTGTTTCCACCAAGTGTTCTTCCACCACGTTAACTTCACAAACTTTTATTACCTCTGGGAAGTGATGATTCTTTCGACCAATCAACGGACTGCAGTGTTTCTAACCCCACCTTCTGGGGTTGGGTTGTTTCGTTTGACATCCCAACAGAGGAGTACCAAAAAATTTTGTTTAGTTTATTGATTTATGATTACGTGAACAGTTCCCTTTAATTTACTGTACAGTAAAAGAGGCAGTTTTGGCCTTTACAGCTAATTTCCAGCCTTAGTCCTTGGCCAGAAGACAATAGGACACCTAAAATACAATCCTTAAGATTTAAAATTGTTGGAAAAATTGTATCTGCATGTTATCGTCATACTCACAGAAACTTATTTTGTTCATGTGTTCACAGAAATTCATGAAACTTATCATGTTTTGTATCTTTGTTGAAGGGAGTTTGTGAGAGACACAAACTGTTCATGTGTGATTTCTGTGAGTGAGAATTATTCTGACAATTTGCGTAAATTCCTGGCAGTTATCGATTTTAGCTTCTCAGCAGTTCACAGTGATGGTTACTGCTGAAAATCCCACTTTTCACTCAATGAAATGTCCCAGAATTGGTGAATTAATCTAAAAATAACTGTTGAAAGATTTCATTCAGCTACTTACGAACACAGAGATTAATCCTAGCAGCTATAGAAAATTAAGGAATCTGAAACTGAGCGTTTTTTTTTTTTGTTGTTTTTCTCCCCAGTTGGAAATATAAATGACTGAAAATTTAAAAACAAGACACTTTGAGGTCCCTTAGAGAATGTTCCGGTAGATATGGATCCTCCAAATCCTCTTGTTCCACTCAAAAACAAAGATGAAACTCTTGTTAAGCATGCACCCGCGGGTTAGAGTCTGCGCTGCTGAATTAAATATGAGTCCCTTCCTCGCTCCTGGAGGAGCTTTGTTGGACTCTCCTCTCCTCTCACATCCTCTCACATCCTCTTTGAAGCCGGCGATGTTTGAGGAGGGCTGTGTTTGTGGAGCACCAGGTTGTGTGTGGAGATTGGCTGTGATCACTTCCACATCCGGGAGCTGAAATCTGTCACTTTCTGACAGGAGGTTAAACTCCTTGGTGAGTCTCTGCCGGAGGCCAGGACGGCTTCATTAGCGGGAGGAAGTCGGCTGCTGCTGATGATCAAACGTTATGTAACTTCCAGGGAAAGTGATTTACAGTTTTCAGCACTTAATGTTGGAAGTGAATCAAAGCAGCTGAGTCAGGAGGAGGAGTTTGTTGCTTTGGGGGATGTTTGTTCCCTCTGGTGGGTATTTTTCACTTTCTCTCCCTCAGCAGTCTTCTCGTTTACTCTGATCACTTATTAAACTTCATCGGAGGAGTTTGACTGGAGCAGAGTTAGAGCGCAGGGAAAAACGACCCGACGTGTTGAAACAGTGTTTTTCATCTGAAATGACGTGATCCCTGGAGCGACTTTCATCTTAATGCACCTGCTTCATCTAAGGGACAATAGATCCTCACGCAGACCCATTAACACAGACTATTTGTTGATATAATAGAGCTGTTGTAGAGGTATGTGATGGAGGCTCTTATTCCAAGAGACCTAATGGAGAAAAATCCATCAAGAGTCTTTCCACTCTCACTTCAGCTCATAAAAATGAAAAAAAAAAAACTTGAAAAGTTGCATTTCCTTGCAGCAAATGCGTTGAAATGCTGAGGCTGAAGTGAAATGAAGCTGAAAACGTGGAACATGAAGATTAAAGTTGCTAATCAAAGCTGAAAATGTGAAATAAATTGTTAAAAATGCTTGAACAAAGCTTAAAATGTGAAAAATTTGAAATGTAATTGCTGAAGTCAAAAAGTTAAAGCTGGAAATTGGTTAGCCAGAGAACCAGTTGGCCCATTAGTCAAAAGATCTATTGGGAAGAGCATGAGAAGGCCCTTGGAATAGAATGTCTGTTAATCTAAAAATAAGATGGCCTGTTAGTCAGAAAATCAGAAGACCAAACAATCAGAAAATCAGAGACCTGAAGTCAAAAGGCCCTTTAGTCAGAGGGTCTGGAAAACGGAAGACTTGTCAGTCAGAAAATAAGAAGGCTTGTTGGTCTGAAAACGAGATGGCCCACTGACTAAAAGGCTTGTTGGTGAGAGAACCGAAGGCCCTTTAGTCAGACAGTTTGTTGATCTGAAAGCAAGGTGGCCTGTCAGTCAGAAAATTTAAAGGCCCTTTGATTAGACTATCAGACAGCTAGAAGGTCAGATGGCCTGCCAGTCAGAAAATCAGAAAACCAAACAGTAATAAAACCAGACACCTTAAGACAAAAGACCCTTTAGTCAGAGAGTTTGGAAAACAGACGAAGTGTTAGTCAGACAATAAGAAGGCCTGTTGGTCTGAAAACAAGATGGCCTGTCAGTCAGAAAAGTAGAGGGCCCTTTAGTGAGATGATCAGATGGCTTGATAGTCAGATGGCCTGATAGTCAGAAAATCAGAAGACCAAACAATCAGATAATCAGAGACCTTAAGTCAAAAGGCCCTTTAGTCAGTGGGTCTGGAAAACAGAAGGCCTGTTAGTCAGGAAACCAGTTAGCTTGTTGGTCCAAAGAGATTGGAAACCCTTTATTTAGACAGTTTGTTGATCTGAAAATGAGATGGCCTGTCAGTCAGAAAATTAAAAAGGTCCCTTAGTTTGATGATCAGAGGGCTTGATAGTCATATGGCTTGTTAGTCAGAAAATTAGACGACCAAACAGTCATAAAATCATCATAGACCTTAAGTCAAGCGGCCCTTTAGTCAGAGGGTCTGGAAAACAGAAGACTCGTTAGTCATAAAATAAGAAGGCCTGTTGGTCTGAAAACAAGAAGGCCTGTCAGTCAGAAAATTAGAGGGAGCTTCAATTAGATGATCAGACAGCTTTATAGTGAGATGGACTGTTAGTCAGAAAACCAAAACGTCTGTTAGTCAGGCAATACGAAGGCCCTTTGGTCAGATAATCAGAAAGCCTGTTTTTCAGAAGGCCCTTTAGTCAGTGTGCTTAGTGGTCAGAAAATCAAAGGCCCTGAGTCTAACAGCCGGTTTGTGTGATGATCAGAAAGCCTGTTAGTCAGCAAATTAGTTTGTATGTAGTTAATATTCTTAAATCCAAACTAATAGATCTTCTGATAAGCAGGTTGACTCTCTTTGCTTGAAATACAGTTTCCTGGTCTGAGTGTAATCTTGGAGTTTTTGGGTCAAAACCTTGAACATCAAAGTTAAACAAAAAAAGCAGAAACACTGACCTGCTGTTGAAGGAGGGAGTAGAAAATAAGTGACCCACTCGAGCATCTTTCGCTGCGCTCTCCTCTCCATCTGATGCTCCAATCCACAAAGAAAACAGCTCTAAAGACTGACTTAAAGAGGGAGTCATTTCCCCTGATGCTCTCTGTCTCAGACTCTTCCTCACACGTGTCTATTAATGTCTTCACATGATGGCAGATGGGATTATATTCACCTGTTATTTCGCCCTAACAACTTCGATTACAACCCTCATCCTGACACTTCCCATTCAGAAGCAGTAATGGGCTTTTTTCTTCCAATTTTCTAACTGGTGTCTTCCTCCAGTGGGGCTGCGCTTGAAATTTCGCTGTCAGATTTCTGCTAAATTATTCACAGAAATTGGTTCCTGCTACATTCAAGGTGGAAATAGGCCATCCGGTAGCAGAGTCATCCTACATTTTACTTCAGAAAAAAATGGATTGGAGAGATTTTCAGGAGGTTTCAGGAGTCTGGAGATGGTCTGAATCACTTCATTTTCTGATTCTCTGACTGACCTTTGCTTGTCCTACAAGCTCTCAAATCAGGCTCAGCTCACCTTGGATGCTCCCACACCACGCTTTTTGAAACATGCTGTTACTTGTGGATATTCATGCATAAAACTCATTTTCAATGAAGTGGGATGTTATGTAAATCATTGGAAAAGCTGAAACAGGAGCAAAAAAAGACTGGGAAATTTGAGGAATGGTGAAAAACAGCTGTTTGGATCATTCTACAGGTGAACAGGTTCATTGGAAACAGATGAGTGTCATGATTGGGTATAAAAGGAGCATCCCCAAAAGTATGGGGCCAGGTTCACCCCTCTGTAAACAACTGCGTGAGCAAATAGTCCAACAGTTTGAGAACAATGTTTCTCAGCGTCAAACAGCAGGAATTGATGGATTTCATCATCTACAGTCCGTAATATCATCAAATGATTCAGAGAATCTGGAGAAATCTCTGCACGTAAGCAGCAAGGCCCAAAACCAACATTGAATGGCCGTGACCTTTGACCCCTCAGGCAGCGCTGCATTAAAAACCCACATCATTCATAAAGGATATTAGCGCGTGGGCTCAGGATCACATCAGAAAACCATCGTCAGTTAACACAGTCCATCACTACATCTACAAGTGATAGTTCAAACTCTACCATGCAAAGACAAAGTCACACATCAACAACACACACAAACCTTAATGGACGTGGTGTCCTCCAGGCCAAAGAGGGAAAAGACTATCAAGATTGTTCTCAGCGCAAAGTTCAAAAGCAGCATCTGTGATGGTATGGGGGTATGTTAGTGCCTATGGCATCATGGGTAACTGTCCCAGTATCTGTAAAGGCAGCATTAATGCTGAAAGGTCCAAACCATCCAAGACACTTTGTCTTTTTCAGGGACGTCCCTGATTATTTCAGCAAGACAATGAAACCAAGACACATTCTGCTCCTGTTACAACAGCGTGGCTCTGTAGTATAAGAGTGCAGCTACTAGACTGGCCTGACCTGTTTCCCATTGAAAATGTGTGGAACATTATGAAACACAAAATATGACAACAGAGACCTCAAACTGTTGATCAACTGAAGTTGTTCATCAACAAGAATGTGAAAGAATTCCAGCTCCAAAGCTTCAAAAATTAGTGTCCTCAGTTCACAAACGACTATTGAGTGTTGTTAAAGGAAATGTGATGTAACACAGTAGGAAACATGAACCTGTTCAAGCATTTTAGGTATGAGTTGAAGGCATCAAATTTAAAATGAGTGAGCATTTGCAAAAAAACAAAGTTTATCAGTTTGAACAATAAATATCTTGTCTTTGTTGTACTCAATTAAATATAGCTTGGAAATCATTGTATTCTGTTTTGGGGGTGTATGTTCATTGTCTTTTTTTTTGGTGATGCTGCATGTTTTCAGTGTTTTCTTGGGCTAAAGGAGCTGAAAGATATGATCTCTTTGAACCACAGAAGTTGTGATGCTTCGTCTCCGTTTCACACTTCTTTACCCGTCACGGTTTGTTTTATAGATCGGTCATAAACCTGTTTCATGTTTTGTCTGATTACTGTTTCAGAGCCGAGTCTGTCAAACCTCTGATTAATGATGTTTTTACTCAGGAACAAGTGCTTCCCTCTCTGCAACAAAACACATTAAATGCTTCAAATCAAGGTCATATTTGTACCATTTGTGTGATGAACATGGCGAAACTTTGACATTATAAATTTCACTGCCTCCATCATCGAAAAAACATCCATTTGGTCCCAATCGTCTGATTTACCAGGACGCGGTGATACTGAAATACATTAGAGCTCCTGTGTGTTTATGCTCGACGGATGTACTAACCTTTCCCGCCCACACACACACACATACACACACATTTGCACAAATAATACCTTCACTTTGCAAACGCTGTTTATCCTGCTAACCTGCAGCTCCTGGCAGACAGCAGGGTCTCTGTTTATGGGGGAAAACAAAGTGAGGAGGCTGCTTTTAAAAGCGCCCAGCCTCTTGTGATCATCAGACGGAGGGTTTGATGAAACGGTCGGTACGGCGAGAGAGCGGGAGCTGCGGGAACTCGTGACAGGAAGAGGGATGTTTGGAGGGTGTGAACTGAATTTCATGAGCTGGAAACAGGAGGAGATGAACTTAGGGAGCAGAGCGAGGACTAAAGAGAAGAATCACAGCAGAGGAGAGAACAATAACTTTTTATTCAGCAGGCTTCCTCTTAGAAAGTAGTTTCAGTGTTATGAATGGACTTCTTTATTCGCTGTGATTGGACCTGTCACTTTCAGGAGGGAAGTCGAGAAAGTTGGGGACACAAATGCAGAAAGTGATTTAGTAAAGAGGGGGTATTGTGCTTTTTTAGCCTTTATACTATCACTCAAAGACAGAAAGATTTTTAGCCTTTGTCTACCTGACAGAAAATGACCTTTAATCCATATTTTTGAGCAGATTTTGTCTTTAAAAATCTGTGTTCTTAAACTTTCGATCAGCTAATGAACGGACTATTTTCCTGATTTTTTTGCTATAAATAAAAAAAAACTCTGCAATAAACTCAGTTTATTTCGCCAAACTCTCATTTCTTCTTTTTCCATTTTGAAACTCAACTAGGAACCTTTTTAAGATCTAACAGTGCAATATCTAAATTTGTGCAATTCTCCAACAGGTCTTAAGATTTTGATCAAGAGTGTATCTGTGTTGCTTTCAACAGTTCATACATCACTACATCTCATATTGTATTGTTTGGCATTAGCAGAGAAGATTTGGCAAATATTTCATGGATTCAACTAGGGATGGGTATTGATAAGATTTTATCGATTTCGATACCCTTATTGATCCGATTCTCTATCGATTCCTAAAGTTGGATTTTACAGGTTTTCTTTGTCAGCAACATTTTACTGCGTGTATAAGTCGATAAGTCTTAAATTGGTCACTGGATCTGGATATCTCAAGACATGAATAAATGAATAAGTAAAAAAAAAAATTACACGTCACAAAACATAACATATTTCATTTCATGTTATTGACAGAAGAAAGATCAGAGATGTAAAAAAAAGCACTTTTCAGCTTTTTGAGAGACAAAAATAATGAGCAGAATCGAAGAGAGGGGACAAGATGTTGCTCACTCTTGAACAGTAGGTGGCGGTATGAACCTGAGCGTTGTTTGCGATCTGCCATTAAATAACAGAAGAAGAATCTAAAAACTTTTCTTTTCTCCTCTGGTTGTAAAACATCTGCCTGTTAGTATTTTTGGACATTTAGAGTTCTCAGTGTTGTTTTTAAAGAGTAACTGTGGCATGTTTCTGTGATGAAAGTTGAAATTGTGTTTTGAAACAGAAGTTATATCGATGTATGCTAACCGCTGGCATGTCAACCGGATTTCCCATATATTGTTAGCATCGAGCTAGCGCTATGTTTACTGTGTCCTTTTTGGTACAATAGTAGATGTAAAACATGTCAAGTGTATTGAATATGAATCTCCTGAGAGACAGTAATTTACGTTTCTTTGAGTGTTCAGTTTCTTTTTTTTTACGATATTTTTTTTGGGGCTTTTCTGCCTTTAATTGGATAGAGGACAACAGTGGATAGAGCAGGAAAGGGGGAGAGAGTGGGGAATGACATGCGGGAAACAGGCCACAGGCGGGAATCGAACTCGGGCCACCCGCTCGAGGGCAAGCCTCATGGTGCGCGGCCACATCCTCTAGGCCAGTGGTTCCCAAAGTGGGTGTCGGACCCTTTGGGGGGTCGCGAGACATTGATAGGGGGTCGTGGAATGTGTCCCAAAATCAAAAACTATGAACAATTCCACATTTTATCTATCACCATAAGAATAAAAGCAAAAAAGGGGTTAAAGATAATATGAACTTATGCAAACAGAATTTTTTTAATCTGTTTTTCACATTTCTTTGTTGAAGTTTGATGCAATGAGCACAGCAAATAGCACAGTGGTCGGTTAAGTTTCCACTGATGAGTTAAATTAAGTATCCTGGGGGGTTTTCATTGGGATTTTTTTGTCTGTTTTTGGATTGGTCCATTAGTGTTGTACCACAGCAGGGGGTCGCCAGTCTCCAACGCTGCCATTTTGGGGGTCCCAGGCGGAAAAGTTTGGGAACCCTTGCTCTAGGCCATCTGCACCCCTGAGTGTTCAGTTTCTTAAGTAAAACTTCAAGCAGAAAATCCTGAATCAGAGTTTTCTTGGGAAACTGTTCTCTAGCTGCTAAGTGAAGCTAAGTGAGGCAGAGAAGAGGACGTAAGGTACAAACGCTGCAGCGTAAAAAATCGATAAGAGGAACCAATAAGGGAGAACACTAACGATATCGATGGATTGAACCATTTCTTATGGATTCCTACAGGAACCGGTTCTCAATACTCATCCCTAGATTTAACCCACAAACAAACTCAGCTCTGCAGCTCATGTCATAAATGTCACTGTACAAATGTGGCTCCATTTAAAAGAGAAATAAATCGGCTTTATGACCGTATACAGCAGTGGAATAATCCACCAATCACAGATTTTCTTACGTTTTACATGTATTATATAACAGACCCCCTGCTGATGCATTATACCTACAACAGCAGCTCGAGCAGCTGTAAGAAGGAAATTAACAGCTCTGACATCCTGCTGTTACATTACCGCCATGTCCTACTTGGAAAGTGTTCAGACCTACATATAAAACCTCTCATCTGCAGCCGCTGCTTCCTGCTGGGAATTTTCTTTCAACTCAGAAAGTTCTGGACAGAAATCTTGGCAGCTTGACCCACTGATCGCGAGAGCGTTTGAGATGAATCAGAAAACTCGTCGGAGAGCCTCACAAGATGTACAATCACTCTGAGCGATCAGGATGTGAGAAATCCAGCGTTACAGCTCATTTGAATACGGAAAAAACAAAAGGAGGCGAAGAAACCGAAAGGCAAACAATCAGGAGAACAAAAGCAGAGCAGAGGAAAAACGCCAGAAATAAGTTATGTGGGAGGGAGAACGCGGAGCAACGTTTGAGTCCAAGGCCGGTGAGAAGAGGTAGCCTCAGGTTTTTGTAATGATTTAAACGAAGCAACAGATTCAGGGGGGAGAACAAAGCCAAAGGCCAGAGGAGAATATTCTGACATTTCCACACATATCACCAGCTTGAATGCAAAGTGGTTATGTTAGCTGGAATATTTGAATAAATCTTGTGGGTTTTAAAGCTAGAGATTACTGTAGGAGCGGTGTAATTCTGCCAACCACGACCCTGAACTAAGCCGGTCTGATCCGGCGTGGAAGACATGAGGACAATTAGCACACAGCAGCACAGACAGAGACGATGGCCTTTACGCTATGTACACTTCATTAAACAGCACTTAAGATGGGCTTATTAGTGCTTTGCAGTTTGTTCACATGAGAGGAGGCAGAAACGGAGCTATAGCTGAAACCTTGAGACAGAAATCAAAAGGATTGGACCCTTTACACAAAAACTGTCCTGTGAGTCAGGGCTGAGCAGAAGAAAAAGAAGAAGAAGAAGTTTCTCCTCGTGTAAACTCTGACTTTGTATTTCCAACCAGTCGTTTCGAACTTTAAGGGTCAGGACCTTTCAGACGGGCACGCCGTGATTAATGGGCGAGGAAAGAAGGAAAAACATTGAAGTACAACACTAATTTATCTTTATTACGCTGACATTTCCACATTCTCTGCATCCTCCTCTAAATAGTAAGTTTAGCTTCTCAAGGCCTTTAACATCCACTTCTGCAACTTGCTCTAAATTACATAAACATTCACATTTTCTGTCAAATGCACAAACAAAACCAAAGTTTATTTGACAAAACTACATTTGAAGTGTGCATAGGCCACTTTTTTAACCCTTTAACTACCCCACCAAGAAAAAAGACTATTTCTATATGGACATGAGCCTCAGTGTTGTATGGAGTGATGAGCAGACAGGTGAGGAGAGACCGAGAGCAGAGCTGCAGCAGGTTATGGTTATAAAACGTTATTGGTCTCACAGTAAAGTTGTTGTGAGTAGAGGGCTGGGCTGTTTATTACAATTTCAGGAGAGTCTACAGCGGAATTTACCTTAAAAACATGTGTCTGATCTCCGGAGCTTCTCCGTGGAGCGCGGACCGCTCTAAAGAAACTTTTCTCATCTGGCAGTGAACGACTCAGGGCGAGTCCCACACTCACTGCTGATTGGCTGTTACTGTGCTGTAGCTCTGTGTGTAACCAATCAGACGGAGTTGTGGATGGGACAATGCTGGAGGCAGAAAAGTGACTGCAGACAGAGACAGCTTCACGTAGCTTCATTCTTTAAAATGGATCATTATCGGTCGTCAGATTGAAAAAGGGCAAATACTGATATTTGCAAAAATGCAAATATTGGCGCCGATAATCGGCATGACCGATAATCGGTCTATCCCTAATAGAAATTCACTGACTGACTATGAGAAAAGACGGAATTATTAGAAATTTTGAGCTTAAGTATCAAATTTTGAGTTTGAAATGTCAAAATTCTGACACAAACAAGCAAAATTATGGGGCAAAAGTTGAAATTTGGCCTTTTTATCTCAAAATTCAAAATTCAAAATTTTTCACTTCAAATGTCATGGGAGTGTTTTAAATAAATGTTTGGGTCATGAAGCTACTTTGTCGTCTTTGGTAGAGAGTCCTCTTTTAGGGTTTGGTCACCCATTGACTGTATATAGAATGGACAGCATGCTTCAGCCTGTCACCTTTCTACGATTTTGAAGCCAAAAAACCCCGTTTCTCTAGCCGCCATTGTGCAGCCAGAGTCTGCGCAGTAGAGAATTTCCGGTGGAGCCAAGTATAAAAAAGAGAAATAAAAATATTTATTTCTTCTTCTTCAGAAGGTTTAGTCTCCTTTTGGCTTTTGCCTGAAGTTTCTTATATCCCCGATAAAAACTACTCACCAACGGCAGCTGTCAACTATCGTAAAACGAAACTTATATCGCGGTTTTTAACGTCCAATAACTAATGAGAAACTAACTTCACAGAAAAAAAAAACACCTGAACACCATGCAACCAAATGACATCGTCATACTACCTTAGCGTAAAGATGAGAGAAACGTTTCTACGAGGTTTCGTAATTTTTTAAAGTTTTCCCGGCTCATATCTGGAATACATGGGGAGGCGGGGCTTATGACCTATACTGCAGCCAGACACCAGGGGGCGGGGCATCTGCTTGAGGCTTCAGTTTGAGCCGAACGTCGTTACGTCCACTCATTATACAGTCTATGTGGTCACCTAAATTAATCCAGCTCATAGACTTCTGACATATTGCCCCTCTCTTGCCCCCCTTAAATATTTTTCTCGATCCGCCCCTGCTTGTACCCTTGATGTGTTTCCTATTTTCTCTTTTGTTTGAAGTGTTTATTCCTCCAGAGTTTGTTTTCTCCTCATTGTTTCCCTGAAAGTCCCTGACTGTCTCAGTATAAGTTGTAAAACAGAAAGTGTCCCCGAGTACAAACAGATTTAAATGTAATTTGTCCGGTTTGGCTCTGATGACTCATGCTGGCATCTTGCAGCAGCTGATGCTGCACTTTCTCTTAATGCTCTTTTAATGGCTCCATATCTCTGTGTATTTAACTTTCTGTCTGACTCAATCTTTCTCACATTTGAATGTTGTGATTGACTGAGACGAAGATGGTGCTGACGGCAGCAGAAAAGCAGGAGCTTTGAAACTTCACCTCCGCTCTTTGAAGACAGACTTTCAGACGAATCTTCTGACTGTGGAGAAGAAAGTTCATCTGAGTGAATGAAGATTCCCTGGAGTCAAACCCCTCGGAGCGCCCTGCTCTTAAAAAGGAATATACCAGAAGCATTGTTCAGCGTTTAAGACATTTTCTCTTTTTCCCCAGGCGTCTTCCCCCCGCTGCTTCAACCATTTGTCGTACGAAAAGTGAGTCATTGATAATTTGATCATCACAAAGGGAAGTTTCGGTGATAAGTAAACCGTTTCTTACAACATCCTTCTAATAATCTGTCAAATAAAAGTTTCACATCAGTTTTTTCCTCCTCTCTGACTCTATCTGCCTCTAACAGACCCTGAGTGTTTGTCGTCTTCTCTCAGAGTTGATGGGCAACAACAGGAAAAGTGGAATAAAAACGTTTTCAGACGTTGGTCTCTGACGTATATCGAAACTATGACAGACATCACAATTGACGCCGTCACCCTTCATTGACAAACTGTTGCATCTTTCTGTCATGTGATAAATAATGAGATGAAATTCATGAGAAATTCAATAACAATCTGGCCAAACTACAAGCTTTCTTACTGCTCAGTTATGTCCGTGGTTGTGGGTTCAGAGCGTTGCTCAAAGTGCCCAGGAAGTGAACTAGCACCTCTCTAGCTACGTAACCGACATCTCCTCCACACCACGAGTCATTTTATTGTGGGTGGAGGGAGGGGGAATAAAAAAGTACAAATCCCTCATTAAATTTCAACTAAGATGTGGAGGCATTATTTTAAGTTTTGCTCAAGAGAAAAAAACTTTATGATTTTTTTTTTTTTTAAGCATGTGGTGAGGCATTGTTATTAAAAACCACTTCCACTAGTTTTAAAATAACAACTTGGCTTTGTTAAGAATTTGGTTTGGCATTGTTTTTAACAAATCTGTAATTTGAGACAATGAGTCAAAACTTTGAGATTAAGTAGAAATTTTGAGAAAACTGAGGCAAATTCTGAGGAACCAAAATTTTCTGGAATAAAAAAAATTCAAAATTGAGATACAGTCAAAATATGATATGATATACTTAAATTAGGAGATAATTTCAGAGTCTTGAGATAAAAATGTCTAAATTCTGGGTTAGAAAGTCTATTTTTTAGAAACAAAAGTTGTAATTTTGATACAAAAAGTCAGAATTCTGAGAAAAATGTCAGGATTTGGAGATAATCATGTCAAAATCCTAAGATGAAAAGTCAAATTCTGAGATAAGAAAGTCCTAATTTTGACAAGAAAGGCAAGATTATGCCACAATGTCAGAATTTTGAGAAAATAATGTCAAAATTCTGACATAAAAAGACAAATCCTGTGATAAAAGTCTTTTTTTTATAACTTAAAAGTCATTGTTTTGATGGTAAACGTCGAAATATGAGCAAAAAAAGTCAAAATTTTGGGATGAAGTAAAAAATTTAGGGATTACATAGGCAACATGTTTTCTACAAAGTCTTTTTTTTTGGTATTACAAGTCCTTATTTTGAGATAAAAGACAAAATTATGCGACAATGTCAAAATTCTGACATAAAAAGACAAATCCTGTGATAAAAGTCAATTTTTTAAAACACAAAAAGTCATAGTTTTGATGTGAAATTTCAAAATTATGAGAAAAAAAGTCACAATTTTGGGATGAAGTAAAAAATTTCAGGATTACAAAGTCAACATGTTTTCTTAAAAATTATTTTTTTTGGTATTACAAGTCCTTATTTTTATATAAAAGACAAAATTATGCAACACTTACAAAATTTTGAGATAGAAAGCCAAATTCTGTGATAGTAGTCATTATTAAAACATAAAAAGTCATTGTTTTGATGTGAAATGTCAAAACTATGAGAAAAAAAGTCACAATTTTGGGATGAAGTCAAAAAAGTTAGGGATCAAAAAGTCAACGTTGAAAAAAAAAAAGTCTGAATAATAAGATTAAAGTTAAAATTTTGAGATTAAAGGTTGAAATTTTGACTTTTATATTATGAATCAGACTTTGTTTATCAACATTTGACTTAAAATGGGCAAAAAAAAAAAAACCCAACAAAGTAGTTTTCATTTTTATGTTTTCAACTGGTGGAAATGGGCTTCTATATTTTATCTATATTTATATTATAGAAAATTTATGTCACCATTTTCACAGAGAGGAGTGTTTTAAATAAATTTTTGGGTTATTAAGCTACTTTGCCGTCTTTGAGGATATTTGGGTATTTTTGCAGGGTCCTCATTTTGGCTTTTTAAAATATGGTCATCCTTTTTGCATCCAGTCTTTAAAAGATTAGGAGACTTATGGTTACGGTTTTTCATCTGCATCTGTAGAAATATTAACCTCTCTGGAGTATCATGTGCAGCATTTCTTTCCTGAATGCAGCTTATTTCTCTCTGTTTCGCTTCTTGGCTGCTGTTTCTGCCCTTTGTCTCTCTGCACAGAACGGTCGGAGCGATCAGCAGCTCTGAACTTTCCGGCCTCATCTCTCTGGATGAGCGTCCCCTCCCACCGAGGAGCAGCCACAGAATCAGCTTTCTAACAACAGCCGCATTGACGCAGCCTGATTCCTCAACAGCAAATCAGCGTGACAGCTACTTCACTCCACACATCGCCGCTGCGGGCCCTCCTCTGTCATCACCCAGGCTGTCCCATGTCACAGGACGAGAATTAAAACTCCTTACGTGACATGCATGAAGCACAGGAGAGCTGTGGGGGGGGGGCGTTGGCGAGGATTCGTCGTGAATCTGCAGTAGCTATGAAAACAGTGTCAGATTGGATGAAAGTTTAAAGGCTACAGTAGCAGAAAGTGGGTCAGTGCAGAGAGCTGACATGACAGAACTGCAAATAGAAAGACCTGAGGAGAAAGCGGCTTTATCTCCTGCAGTCTGACTCTGAATTTCAAACATTTGTTTATCACCATGACTGTAAAATAATGAGAAAAATTCAATTTGTGACGACGTTTTTTTGACCAGCGGTGAGACCGTCTGGATGCGGGTCTTGCTTGTCTTTCACGTGTCATCCATCAGCAGCTGTTTGTTTCTGCTCCGTCTCGTCTCCACTTCTGGGTCCAGAGATCGTGTTCTGACTGAAAACCTCCGGGCGCAGAAACAGCTCCTGACTCGCCGCCGATGCGCTTATTTCACAACGCGAGGACGAGGCGTTACATCTGATGCAGCAATCACTGAGTCCTCTGAGGCCGGATCACATTTCACAGACTAATGTACCAATCAGAGACAGACCAATCAGGGATCTATTAGACTCACAATGATGGACTCACTCCCCCCTGAGACGACAGAAATGTTGCATATATGACGTGAAGCATGAGTCTGCAACTAAATGGGCTGGTTCAACAGACTGAGTCAAAGAAATTATGTTTGCAAAGTTTCACTGAGTTAACAACTGGATGCATCATCATCCAAACTTTGTGATTGTGTTTTTATTCCAGGGTTAGGGTCACCTGTCGATTCACCATCAGTCTCTCATCTTTCTTTCCTTTTAATATTCCCTGTTGCTAGCCAGATATTCATCTTTATTCTACAGTTTTCGCATCAAACGTAAACAGGTTAAAATCAACGTGGTCCCACCATAGACTGTATAATGAGTGGACGTAAGGACGTTCGGCTCAAACTGAAGCCTCCAGCAGATGCCCCGCCCCCTGGTGTCTGGCTGCAGTATAGGTCATAAGCCCCGCCCCCTGGTGTCTGGCTGCAGTATAGGTCATAAGCCCCGCCCCCCAGTGTCTGGCTGCAGTATAGGTCATAAGCCCCGCCTCCCCATGTATTCCAGATATGAGCTGGGAAAACTTAAAAAAATTACGATACCTCGTAGAAACGTTTCTCTCATCTTTACGCTAAGGTAGTATGACGATGTCATCTGGCTGCATGGTGTTCAGGTGTTTTTTTTCTGAGAAGTTAGTTTCTCATTAGTTATTGGACGTTAAAAACCGTGTTATAAGTTTCGTTTTACGATACTTGACAGCTGCCGTTCGTGTGTAGTTTTTATCGGGGATATAAGAAACTTCGGGAAAGAGCCAAAAGGAGACTAAACCTTCTGAAGAAGAAGAAATAAATATTTTTATTTCTCTTTTTTACT
>RPOG01000923.1:22446-82902 GCA_008086565.1 Thalassoma bifasciatum
TTTTGCATCCAGTCTTTAAAAGATTAGGAGACTTATGGTTACGGTTTTTCATCTGCATCTGCTAACCCCACTGGAGTATCATGTGCAGCATTTCTTTCCTGAATGCAGCTTATTTCTCTCTGTTTCACTTCTTGGCTGCTGTTTCTGCCCTTTGTCTCTCTGCACAGAACGGTCAGAGCGATCAGCAGCTCTGAACTTTCCGGCCTCATCTCTCTGGATGAGCGTCCCCTCCCACCGAGGAGCAGCCACAGAATCAGCTTTCTAACAACAGCCGCATTGACGCAGCCTGATTCCTCAACAGCAAATCAGCGTGACAGCTACTTCACTCCACACATCGCCGCTGCGGGCCCTCCTCTGTCATCACCCAGGCTGTCCCATGTCACAGGACGAGAATTAAAACTCCTTACGTGACATGCATGAAGCACAGGAGAGCTGTGGGGGGGGGGCGTTGGCGAGGATTCGTCGTGAATCTGCAGTAGCTATGAAAACAGTGTCAGATTGGATGAAAGTTTAAAGGCTACAGTAGCAGAAAGTGGGTCAGTGCAGAGAGCTGACATGACAGAACTGCAAATAGAAAGACCTGAGGAGAAAGCGGCTTTATCTCCTGCAGTCTGACTCTGAATTTCAAACATTTGTTTATCACCATGACTGTAAAATAATGAGAAAAATTCAATTTGTGACGACGTTTTTTCGACCAGCGGTGAGACCGTCTGGATGCGGGTCTTGCTTGTCTTTCACGTGTCATCCATCAGCAGCTGTTTGTTTTTGCTCCGTCTCGTCTCCACTTCTGGGTCCAGAGATCGTGTTCTGACTGAAAACCTCCGGGCGCAGAAACAGCTCCTGACTCGCCGCCGATGCGCTTATTTCACAACGCGAGGACGAGGCGTTACATCTGATGCAGCAATCACTGAGTCCTCTGAGGCCGGATCACATTTCACAGACTAATGTTCCAATCAGAAACAGACCAATCAGGGATCTATTAGACTCACAATGATGGACTCACTCCCCCCTGAGACGACAGAGGCTCGTAGAAATGTTGCATATATGACGTGAAGCATGAGTCTGCAACTAAATGGGCTGGTTCAACAGACTGAGTCAAAGAAATTATGTTTGCAAAGTTTCACTGAGTTAACAACTGGATGCATCATCATCCAAACTTTGAGATTGTGTTTTTATTCCAGGGTTAGGGTCACCTGTCGATTCACCATCAGTCTCTCATCTTTCTTTCCTTTTAATATTCCCTGTTGCTAGCCAGATATTCATCTTTATTCTACAGTTTTCGCATCAAACGTAAACAGGTTAAAATCAACGTGGTCCCACCATAGACTGTATAATGAGTGGACGTAACGACGTTCGGCTCAAACTGAAGCCTCCAGCAGATGCCCCGCCCCCTGGTGTCTGGCTGCAGTATAGGTCATAAGCCCCGCCTCCCCATGTATTCCAGATCTGAGCTGGGAAAACTTAAAAAAATTACGATACCTCGTAGAAACGTTTCTCTCATCTTTACGCTAAGGTAGTATGACGATGTCATTTGGCTGCATGGTGTTCGGGTGTTTTTTTTCTGAGAAGTTAGTTTCTCATTAGTTATTGGACGTTAAAAACGGCGATATAAGTTTCATTTTACGATAATTGACAGCTGCCGTTCGTGAGTAGTTTTTATTGGGGATATAAGAAACTTCAGGAAAGAACCAAAAGGAGACTAAACCTTCTGAAGAAGAAGAAATAAATATTTTTATTCCTCTTTTTTACTTGGCTCCACCAGAAATTCTCTACTGCGCAGACTCTGGCTGCACAATGGCGGCTAGAGAAACGGGTTTTTTTGGCTTCAAAAACGTAGAACGGAGACAGGCGGAAGCACGCTGTTTATTCTATATACAGTCATTGGTTCCAACTCCATGGAAATTTTAAATGCAGACTAGAAGCCTCTTCCTTTCTATAGAATAATGCATAATTTTAAACTGTCACTAATAACAGATGATTTTCTCTGCCTGTCGCTGCTCACGTCTCTGTAACAGCGTCACTTTGCTGAGTTAAGAGGCGGTTCAAGTAGAGCATGTAAGAGCAGTTAAAAGTTATCTTTATCCTAATCACCCTCAGCATTCAAACATATGATCAGAACAAAGTCGGCTAACATAATGAATACTAATCCCGTCTCTTCAGCTTCGCCTCTAATGATGATGATGATCCTTATCAACGGGAGGCGACGCTCTGGAGATGACACGTCTTTAATCACGAGGCTGAGCCGGGGCGGAAACTTCTGGGGGTTTGGGGTACAGCAGAGGGGTGATTAAAGCGAAAAGCTGACAGAGAAAAAAAACACTTCAGTCCGACCTCTCGCCCGCCGGCCGAGTGGAAGTAACGAGGCCCCAGCTCCCAGCGGACACTTCCTGGTTAAAAAGGAGGAGAATCACGGAGGTAAATAAACAGGAGGCAGCAGGTCTGTGTTCAACAGGAACCTCCTGCCTGCTGCAAGCGCTCATGGGTACAGTAAGAGCCCTACAGCACTGTACATGACACACACACACACTTTCGCATGAAAACACACGCTGAGTCTCCACATGTGCTCTCATCATGTCAACATATTCTCACATGCAGCCACATGTGGGACCTCACACACACACACACACACTTTCCTGTACAAACACACACGTCCTTCACCTCCATCTTCAATAATTCACACGTTTTCATCGATCTGTACAACGGTTGCTCTGATAAGACTCAGCAAATGTCAACACCAGATCAAAATAGATGGAAAAAAAACACAAGTATGGTGTTGTATTCTACACTTTATTACATTTTACCAATCTCTCTCTGTCCAATATTTAATTTTTCCATCCCCAGATTGAAGGAATTTTTAGAATTAAATTGCATAAAATAGAGGTATTCTAAGAAAGGTGTGAATAAAAGTTAATAGAGTGAGTTTTCTTATATAAATGTCAAGATTTGACGTGTTCATTTTAACTGATATATTTTACAACATTCATCATATGGTGAAATAGAAAAGTCCAAACAAGTTCTGGGACAATTTTCTTGTTTTTTCTAAGAGTAATTTTTAAATTAAATTGTATTAAATAGACGTATTCTCAGACAAGTGTAGTTAAAACTTAACAAATAGTGTTTTCTTGCAATAAATACGAAGATTTGATCTGTTAATTAATTTTCACCTGTGTATCTTACAATATTCTCCATATGGTGAAAAAGAAAAGTCCAAATAAATTCTGGGACACTTTCCTTTTTGTTTTTTATGAGTTATTTCAGTTAAAATTAAAATTAAATTGTATAAAATAGAAGTATTCTCAGACAAGTGTAGTTAAAACTTAAAGAAGTGAGTTTTCTTGTGATAAATGTCAAGATTTGATCTGTTAATTTTCTCTTATGTGTATACAACATTTTTCATGAGTTATTCAAGTTGATTTTAAAATAAAATTGTACATTTCATTATATTCTCGGACAGGTGTAATGCATATTACAGAGTGGGTTTTCTTGCAATAGATGTCAAGATTTGATCGGTTAATTTTCACCTGTGTATTTTACAACATTCTTCATATGGTGATAAAAAAAAAAAAATTCCAAACAAGAAATGATATATCTTGATCTTTTAAGATTTACTTAATTATTTTTGAAATTAAATTGTATTTGTTATTATATTGGTGTAGGTGTAGTAAAAACATTACAGAGTGGGTTTTCAAGCAAAAAAAGTCAAGATATGATCTGTTGATTTTCACTAATATATATTTTACAACATTCTCCATATGGTGAAAAAAAAAGTCCAAACAAGTTCTGGGACAATTTTCTTGTTTTTCTAAGAGTTAATGTGAACAATAACAAGTACAAACTGCAACCTTGAAAGATAAATGTATCCACAAAGGGGAAATTTAACACCTTAATCTGCCAAATTCCACTAAATGAGCAGGAATCAATGTTTATGTAATTTGTGATAAAGGAAGTGAGAGGTGGTTAAGATGTTCTCCGTTTCTAAATAAACCATGTCCGAGGCGTTAATTTAAATATGGGACCTTAATGTAGGTTTTCACACACACACACACACACACACACACACACACACACACACACACACACACACACACACACACTCACACAATGGCCTTCTTTCTTGAGGCCCTTTGTTCTGAAATCTCCTCAAATTGTAGGTACAGGCTGCTTCTCATCATGTCTTCACTGAGCCCCCCCCCATGCAAGTTAATCTTTCTGGCCTCCACACACACACACACACACACACATGCACACACACTCAGAAATCTGCACTAAAGACGAGGAGGATGGGGGCAGCAGGAGGTAAGTGAACAGCCCCAGGCTCGACGGAGAGTGGCTCGATTTAATGAAGAACATGTGGATTCAGCCAGAGGTGTGTGTGTGTGTGTGTGTGTGTGTTTGTGTGTGTGTGTGTGTGTGTGTGAACCTCAGGGTGCCACTCGACGTGTAGAAAGTCTGGGAGTTAGTTTTTGGGGGAGTCGGAGCCCCTGCGGGGGATGAATGTTTAAATACAGCGAGCAGCGTGGGAGTGGAAGCGGTGAGAAGTTTTAGCCAACAAAAGGCGGCCCCTCGTGTGCTGACACACCGAGAGGAAAGTTAAATTAGCCTCCCATTGAAAAATAATGACCCCGACTCTTAATTGGAAAGGGAGAGGAGTGAGTCCTCCAAGGCATCATTTTCACTTTACATGGACGTTCGGGCAGCGGGGGAGAAATCCTGAGCAGATCTGTGACCTATCACTTCATTACCGCCAGAAAACCGCTTTTTACCCCCAGTTACATTTTAATTGTAGTCTTTAAATATAACAGAATATCAACTTATAAAAGCATCTGTTATTAAAAGAGTTTTGTGTGAATAAAACCAGGGTCTAGATTTAGTTTTGGAGCACAAATAAACCCCTAAAAATGTCTCTTTCTTGGAACTTTTGTGACCTGACTGTTTCTGATTGGTGGAGCAGCCACAGTGGTTTTATTTCCACCTACTTCCCTCCGTCCACAACAAGATGACCCCCTGCTAGAGCTGAACGGTTTTAGAAAAAGATCTAATTGCGATTTTTCTGGCAGATAAAGCGATTTCAATTGGATTCACGATTTTTCTTTAAATCAAACTTTAGTGAAGTTTTCACAATGTACAGTAACATTTACAAACTTGACAGAAAATTACATCAAACCATTGAAACATCAAAAGCTACTACTGTAATGCGAAGATGAAAATAAAAACGATGAAGATAAAGGGCCAATATTTTAATAT
Organism: Thalassoma bifasciatum; assembly: GCA_008086565.1. Classification (NCBI taxonomy): domain Eukaryota; kingdom Metazoa; phylum Chordata; class Actinopteri; order Labriformes; family Labridae; genus Thalassoma; species Thalassoma bifasciatum. The sequence goes on from RPOG01000923.1 coordinate 27,691, forward strand.
GAAAAGCGGAAACTTTGAGAAATAAAGACAAAATTCTAAGACAAAAAGCCAACAACTTCCAGAGTTTAAGAAATCAATTTAACATTATGTGAAAAAAGTCCAAACTTTCTCATTTAAGGTCAAAATTTTAAAACGATAAAGGTCTAAGATAAAGAGTCTATGTTTTGAAATAAACCCAATGTTTGAGATAAAAAGTTGAAATTTTGATATAAGAAGTCCAAACTCTAAGATTTAGGTCAAAATTATAAGAAATAAATACAAAATGATAGGATAAAAGGCAAAAATAAAAATTTAAAAAGATTTCTAGATAAATAGTCAAACTTTGACTTTTCTCTTATTTTTCTTGTTATTTCTAGACCGGACTTTTTAAATTGTAAATTTAGTTATAAGAACAAAAAGAGCTTTCTTTGACTCTTGTTTTTCAAAAATGATGTAGTGCAAAATATCCTCAATGGTGTCAAGTTAAATAAAATAAAATACAAAACAACTAAAAACAAAATTCACCAATCCTAATTCCAAAAAAACTGATGAATTCTAAAAATAAAAAAAATAAAATGTTTCATTAACATGAAAAACAGAAACCTAGATAAATAATCAAGGAAATAAAACAATTAAATAGCCAGAAAATGAAAGAAAGAAGACGATCACGTTTTCACTTCGTGCAAAATAATTTACCCAAATATAAGTTATAACACAATTTGACACCATTTTAATGAGGCATTATTCTTTAAACTTGCAAATAATCAACAAATCTTAATTTAACAAAATTACCACACTAAAGAAACAACAATTGTAACAATATTTTGAGGAATTAAACAGTAGAAGTTCATTTAAATGAACATCACACAACTGAAAAGCTGAATTCACCTCAGCTACAGTTTTTTGTATCTTAGTATCGACACCATGGCAAATTAGTATTGTAGCCAGATACAGTGCTCAACTATCAATACTTTTCAGAGTATCGATACTTTTGACAACCCTAGTCATGAGTCACATTTCCATTACATCAATAATTGCGAAAATTCTAAATATAAAAACAGGGAACATCGGGCCTAGCACCAGTTAGCACTGACATGCTACTAGATGCTATGGGCTTAATCCTCGCATATAAACAATGCAACCATGGTAACAAGTAGGACAAAGAGAGGAACTGAAAAATAAAAACACCAGCTTGGGGTCCATGATCAACAAATGAAGCATAAAAAGTGATAGAAAACACTAAATTTGAAGATGAGTAATGAGTAAAAAAAGAAAGGAGAAAGAAAGGACGACAAAAACAGAGCTGCTGCAACAAGCTGCCAATGGAGCGGCACTTAGCAACCAAGGAAAGACAAGAAAACACATCAGAATGCAAAAATCTACATAAATTAAATCACATAACAGTTGATGTTTGTGTTTGTAACTTCAGCTAAATGTCATTATTGCCATTTTTAATACACGTTTTTTAATGCTAAACATTTGAGACATCATTTTGGCTCCATAGTTTCATTGTCAGATCTAATATCCAGCTCTAAAATATCCACAGAAAACGACCGCCAAGATTACTAACAAATCTAAAAACATTGTTCAGTGCAGGTTTCACACTGTAAAGCAGTTTTCAGTGAAGGTGAAGTCTTGAAACCATTAACATGTCTCAACAAGAAGAGCTGTCATCATAATTTCTTTGTTCAGTGCAATCAGGCCTTAAATCCTGAAGAAACAGAGCTCAGGAGTCATTAGATACTGATGATAAACAAACATACTGTAGATTCCAGCTTTAATAGAAGAGCCAAAGTGTTTCCAGAGACTGAATGTGTCTGTTAAACAGATGTGAGCTGAGGACGTATGGGAACGGCTGCAGTGATGTTGAAATCCAGTTTGGAGTATCAGTGTGTGAAAACTTGTGAGATCTGCAGTAAACTACAAGTTCCCGGATGTTTCTACTTTCTCAGTCTGTAACAAACCAGTTTACCTGACATACTGTTTCCCACAATGCATGGCGCTAATGCTGTTTGTCTATGCAGGACAATCAGGTTTATGTGAATTACTGAAGCTACTGGAATAAATCAGCTCAACTACAACACAACAACAAAAATATTAGATGGTCTATGAGAAGAAACACCTGTAAATCTGCTCACTACATGTCAAAAAGGAGGTGTTTACATCTATGAAATTCATAAAAGCCTAAATAAATCACTTATTCACCTTTATTATGGAACTGACAGCCTGTGTTGGTAACACGGTCACAGTTTTTTCCATCAGTTGTGAAAAAAAAGTGAGTTGGTTCCAGATTTATTTTCAATACACAATCAATTTTGGTGTAAGATTATAAATTAAATATGGGGATTTAGCTGTAATAAACTTCTATATCTTTACAAATTTAATCAAACCAGACCCTGAAATCTCTCCCTGGTGTTCCTTGAACCACTGACAATAATGTAAAGACATTATAAAAATACTCAAAAACATTTACAACTACTTTTCCCTTCCCATGCTTAATTCAATTTATTTATTTTCTATGTTTTTCTCTAACTTCTAATTAGGGACTGAGCCCCGAGGATCAAAGGTCAGGGTGAGGCCCTGTTGTAACCCAAGGGAAAGTTAAAAAAAAAAGAAAAAAAAAGAAAAAAAAAGATAGAAAACTACGGAGCCTCCTAAGGGTCACAGTGAGTTTTTTGTTTGGGGGGGGGGGGGACTATTGTGTTCCCTTGCAATACTATTTTGTCTTCAGATCCTTTTGATTCATGTTTTCACTTTAACTCAGGTGCAGAGAATGGATCCAGAAAAGTCAGAAAGATAGAGATTCAATATGATGATATATAATGATCAATAACTCATCATTAGAGTATTTCAGAAACTAAACAGTCACATCTCTGCAGTCACAGCGATGTTGACTGAGAGCTGCAATTGTAATTTTCTCAAAACGAGTCATTGCTTTGCGCTGGGAAACCTGCATTTGCCGCAACACAGAGGCAGCTGGTGCTGGGACGTTCAAAGACTGTCTGTAAATTGCAACATGGAAACAAAGACAAAAAAGGTATTGCGAAAGAACGCAATAGTCTCCCCTCCAAAAAAACCCTGCCGTGACCCTTAGGGGGCTCCGTAGAAAACAGCAAGCCATCAGCCCAAAAATTGAATATAATTTCATGTGACGCATTATGACCATGCAACGATGCACATGCAAGGTTGATTTTTACATTTTTTTGTGTGTATTATTATTCTTTCTTTCTTTCTTCACAATAATAAATCCCATTTTCGAATCCCTGGTTTGAATTATGTAATTTTTTTGTTCCTGTAACTTCACCTCTGATTGATACAGTGAATTAACCCTCTGATGCATGAATTACAAAAGTCAGTGTCAGGATTTTTCCCTTTAGTGCTTTTATTTGTCTTAAAGCATGAAAAAAAGTTTTCCTTTTTTTTTTTCCAAATATTTGTAACTGAGCATTCAACTAAAAACAGTGTGAACTTAATGTAAATATGACTTTTTTTGTTTGATTTCTTTTCTGTTTTTTTGGTGATTTCATTAATTATTCTTTTTTAATACATTGCGAAACATTTTAAGTCTCTTTCATCCATTTTAACACTGAATAATTTGTAGTTATTACGCTGTTTTACCCTCAAATGTTTGTCTATAAGTTTTTTAAAAATATAAATATGTTTGGAAAAAGAATTGAAAACATTTTTTCAGGCCTTAAGAAGAATAGAAAATATCCTGACACAGGTTAATATGAATTTCCACCACATGAACCTTTGAATTTAGGGTAAATAACTTAAATAGGTGTCCACTGTAGTGACCACTATGCACCACAGGGTTAAAGACTGAAATGCCAAATGTACCCATGTTTTTTTTCTTTATACAACTAAACAGACCCAATAAAATAGTCATACTACATACTACATGTGAAAGTAGTATGTAGTACGTGGTTTGGAAAATAGCCAGATCATCCTGAATGAAACTGCATCCCTCTCACTTTCACTTTCTCTCCTCCTGTATCTCCATTTCCAAGCCGTGCCCTCTGGATATTCCTCTTTTTTATTTTTTCCTCAATGTGACTTTAGTTTCATGCTTTTGTGTTTCTCATCTATTGAATCAATAAAAACGTGTCTCGAAAGTCACACACTCTCTTTTTCTGAATGTGTTGTATAATGTGGAGTAAATTTAAAGGAATCTTTTCCAGGTGTTATCGGCGCTCGCTGTCAGACCAAGGTCAATGGGAGAGCGCGGTTTGTCTCTCCTTTTACTGACAGCTCAATAAAACTCCTCATAGACTTCTAACCTCATTCTGAGGCCTTTTTATTGCCCTCTATCACACCTGAGGCTTTTTTTCCAATGCATACATGATAAGACGGTGGTGTGTGAGTATCACAGATAAAATACTGTGTCTATTTTCTCCCCAAAGCTCCAGGAGAGGAAGAGTCACACATGGGAGCAGAGGATGGGAGGAATCAAAGGACGACAAAGGAAGAAGGTGTGAATGAATGTACGTGTGATGTGACCTGTCACTTTATCTGCAGCTACTTTAAAAAAATGTTGTTGTATAAAGTGCACACATCCAGAACCGTCACTACAAAATAAAAATGCTCCTCCACTCGATTTTCCCTGCCAACTCTGGAGAGTCTTACTCAAAGAGAGACTGGATTTTGCATCCAAAGAGCATTTCAGGGCAAATCATCTGAATGTTCTGGCTTCTTAAACCGACTTTTTCACCTAACTTTTAGGGATTTTAAAGTGTGAATGAAACAAAGTTTTTCAACATATGTAGAATAATCATGTACAAATGAATAAAACCATCATTTAATAAATCAGTGACAGGTGTTAAGCATTGATTTATGAGGTAATTAACCAGATCAATCACTGTTTGCAGTTAGAATTATATTTCTACATGCTAAATCATTGACTAGATGGTGTAACAGAGTAATAGGAAAACCAACAGACCCAACAGTCATGATACGCATGAGCTCAACAAGTGAGGTTATTCATCCTGTAAGGAGTTAGCTGTCAACAGCAGCGGACGTTAATCAAAAAGTTGATTGAGGCAAGGGAGATGTATGAAAAAGTGGAGAGAATGAAAAGCAGAACAGTTAGAATGATTCTAAATGCAGAAAAACAGCAACCAAAAACAGAAGACAACCATTCAAATGGATTGAAAAATGGTGAATCTTAGTCAATGATCAACTCCAGGGAGATTAGAGAAGATCTGACCTTTTCTTTGAGATCTGCAACTGTCAGAAGACACTTAGGCCCCATCCACACGAAGACAAAATGAGGTCACAACGCATACTTTTTTTGCCGAATCTGCGTATCATCCATACAAAGACGACGTTTTGTGGGTCTGTAAACGATCATTTCTGAAACCAGGTTCCAAAGTGGGAAGATTTAGAAACGCCGTATACGTGGCTCCGTGTAAACTGGCTCTCCGCAACTTTTCAGATACGCTGACGTCATATTTTCATATCCTCATTAATACGCATGCGCCACAAGCGGCACTATGGCAACAACAGCAACAACAATGGCGGCGTACTATGTAGCGTATGTGTTGATGAAGCTGGTGACCCTGCTATCCCTTTAGCAGCAGAATCTTCTTCTTCTCAACCACCACAGAGTTGAACAAACAATCATAGAGGACACAGTACGGCACAACTTTTGCCAAATGTGTTCATGCCCACTGTTTTTTCTTCTGTTTCCGCTTGTTTCCATCATATGGTCACAGCGCCCCTAGAGGTCTGGCAAGTGTTTTACAGCATCTTCATGTGAATCGAGTGCATTCACATAGACGCACACATTTTCTGAGACGCCTTCATCTTTACAACGATCGTTTTGGAAACTGTTCAGCGTTTCGACTTTGTGTGGATGGGGCCTTATAAGTGTTTTTTTTAACTAGAAGGTCCAGGAAATTCTAGTTCTGGTTTTAACAACTACGGCCCTGTAAACACAACGCTTCATAGCATTTCACCCTAAACCACAAAAAATGCACTGGAGAAACCTCTGCGTTTACACGGAAACGCTGTAGTACGCACATCAGGCCTGTAGGTGGCGATATAACTGTAGGAGCCATTTACGTGACAACAGTATCGAGGCTGAAGAAGATGTGAGCTGATCATCTGGAGCTTATACTAGAACGATGGGCACCGTGTTTCGCTTGCCATTCACACGCCAAAAGTGGAAGCGGCATTTCAGAAAAATTCTACCTTGGAGAGCGTTTACGAAAGTTTGTGTTTTAGAACGGCTGGGATGCCGTTTCTGTGTAAACGGGAGGTTAAAATGCAACAATATTTATGTCGCACCCTAAAACTGTTCTCATGTAAACGGACCCTAAACTTGGGTTTATTCCTGATGACTTTGTCTGTGTTTCCAAACTGGGTATCCGATAGCTGTGTGTTTATTTCACGAAGAATTGCAAAAAAAGAAAAAAAAATACAAATATCACACAAAAAAAAGTAATGGAAACACCTACATTTTTGAGAAACTTCAAAAATTTGGATAAAATGTTTTTACCCTCTCATGAGGTTGTTTTTCAGAAGCTAGGATACTAAAGCTTAAGGCAAAGGTGCAATGGAAACACCTTTTTTCTCAAAAGTACGTCACTGGATGTGAAGAACAGACCGATTATACAGACTATAAGCGATATAAGCCCCCCCAAAGTCCCATAGTTGCACAAACAACATGCTCTAGAGGTTACAACTTACCAAAGAACACATTGACAAGACGAAAGAGAAATGGAGATACGTTTTGTGAACTAGTGGAAGCAAGATTTTTCTGTTTTGGTTCCCAACAGTTTGTCAGAAATTCACCAAACACCTTATCAAACCACAGCGAAGCATGGCGGCGCAATCATCATGATCTGGGGATATTCTCTACTCTATGGTGTCAGTCCTATTTTCTGCCAACTCACAAAGAAGTAAACAGTACATTGATTCCAGACCGGGTGTTTTCGGGGCATTTTAGAGAAGTTTTGGCTCCCAAGAGGTCACTTTCGCACATTTTTTAACAACAGGGCCACCCACCCCTGTGCACACCACTGCATGTCAGGGTTGTCTTCAGCCTGCAGAGGTTTCCAAACTGCTTAATAACCTCCTCACTATACATCCTCCCTCATGCAGCCTGTGGTTTGTCCTCATCCTGTGGTTTTCTCTCCAGCGTGGCCGTTAGTCGCTCTTTAATCGTGTTCACCTGGTGTTAGAAACGTCTGTAATTAAAGGGGTAAAATGATGAAAGCAGCAGGACTCTGAATGCTGAAGAGCACGGTGAGGACCTGCTGCTCTGACACCTGCTCTAAATGAAAATGTATGAAATGTTCAGAACGAATCGATACGCCACAGCGGGGCCAGCTCTCTAATGCACTGATGTGAGAGCTCGGCACTGTACTTCAATACCACCACCTCTGAATTTCAGGAGCAAATCCCAGCAAATTTATGTTTAACACGACTTTTTCACAACCTGTAGAAAAACAACGAGTGTGTTTTAATTTACAGAGTTTGGCTTTCGACCAATCACGAATAAAAACAGGGAAGATGTGAATCCCCAAACGGCCAAATGAGCTTTTCTGATTGACCTTCTATTTTGTTTACAGCTCTCAGATGCTCTTAACACCATCAGGCTAAAGATCGACTCCTACATTAATTGATTTTGTTGTAAATGTTGGTAGATTTCTTTTTGACTCGCTGAAAAGAAGAGTCTTTGATGGAGACGCTTCTCAAGGACGAAGACCAGACTCGTTTTTTTTTTTTGTGTCCGTGGAAAAAACAGCGACTGCATGAGCGTTAAACCGCTCGCTCCCTTTATGGGACGTCAACAATCTTTACTGGGTTTGAAAATATACGCCGTGTAATTTCAGCAGATGAAAAGTGGCTCCCTAAAAGCCTCTTCTAGTGATCGCACAGAGCTGCATTAATGACGATTGTAAAAGCGAGTGAAAGAGAAATTATGATGGCTCTGTGGCTTTGCATTTCGTAAATGAATTGAAATGATAAAATGAAAGGCGAGGGATGAAAGAGTCCTGGTCTGAAAGGTGCGTCTGTAATGGAGTGATTTAATGACTGCAGAGAGAGAAAGCTAGCTTTGTGTTTGACATTTGCTGTTTTTTGGATTATTGGGTGAACACAGACACTTTGGAAAGCTTTTAGATGACTGTTTTGTTTGTTGGCGCCTCATAAAGTCAAGTCTTGAGTCTGAACAATAATGTGTAGAAACAGGATGTGATGTGCTCGATCGAGCCTGGGCTGAGTGAGTGGTTTGAGTTTGTTTTATTGTGTTTAAATCTGGAATATAAAGAGTATTGGGGTCAGTCTACATGTGCGCACCGCGATACAAGAACAGATAAATGCTTTAATTCAAAAACTCATATACCTTATGGCAGGGATCTGAAACTTAAATCGCATGTTTGTTTGTTTGTTTGTTTGTATTTCATCTTCTTCTGTTTTTTCCTTATTTAGTTTCACAATCTGGTTACACTGCGTTTAGCATCAACTGGGAGATATCCTGTATAAAACCTAAATTTTTAAAGCACTTCACTTCTTTCTGCTGACTAGCTTTATGAATGTGGCACCTGCCCACAGCACCAAAAGAACCACATATGATTTGATCTGAGTGGGCGTGATGCAGTGATCAACTATAATTGCATGCACAGTCAATAACTGGTACAAAAGTGGTGCAACCCAACCTCTTAATATGAGGATTTTGTGTGTGCCGCTGTCTCTATGGAGTGGTTGGGAAAGCAGAGTTGGTGTAAACGAAAAACAAAGCATGAAGCCATGAAGTTACATATGTGTAGCTAATTATTATCTATGATTTTATGTTTTCTGGTGGCTGTTTGAGTCCAGTTTTTGTTTGTTTCAAAGCATTCCGCAATATTTCAGTTCATTTATGGTGTTTTTTGGTTTGGTTTAATCACATAAAGACTAAAATCTATTTTCCTGTATGTCGAGTGCTTGTTATCTGGGTTTACTTGCCCTTCCTGTGTGACAGCATTCAACATTTGGGACAGTACACCAGAAAACGTACTTTGGGAGACGCGGGGACTAACTGTGCTGGCACGCTGGAATGATCCAGACACAAGAAAATGCATCGTTGTGAGGAGTTTTTCTTCAGGAGATATGGCACGGCTCTTTTTTGTGACCGGCTCCAAATCCAAATCAGCCCTTAACTCAACCAGCAGCTCAAAAATGGCATCGCTGGATTGACAATATGTCTCTACTGTTTTTATTTCTCTCTCCTTCATCTGTCATTGCACCTGTACCTTCTCCTCCCAATTTGTGCATAACGCTGTGCCAGTTTGCACCTGGTTTTCAAACGAGCTAAATATAAACACAAAAACACCAACTGTCAAAATTACATTGCAGGTGCTAAATTATTACATTTGCATCCCCTTCTCCAAAGAGGATTTTGCACGTTGGAATGGAAAGCGCATGCTACTTTGCTCATTTGACGGACCCAATCCACAGTGCACCCGACTATTAAATCAGCTTTGCGCGCAATTAAGTTTGCACATGGTTTTATACAAGCAAACCTTTAGTAGAACAGGTTGTTTGTGGGGTCAAAAATACTTGGTCCATCATCACAGACTGATGTAATCAAAGCTCACCTGTCCCTCAGGTGTCGCTTGAGACCAGATGATAAATGCTCAGTTCTCTGCACTGTTAGCGCTGCATAAATGTCAGCAAACTCTGCTTCTGACCAATGAAAGAGTTTTCCTTTAGGGGGCATTATGGGGGAGATATGTCCAAATATTTTTTGTGGCAGGATCTGGATCTGATCAGAATTGTTTTTCAAATTTGGACAATTTTGAACTGAAAACAACATTTTAGCCAAAAATATTTCTGACCCTGCATTTTATATTTTTATGCACCACTTTTGGGGTTTCCATAACAGCTCAGCAGAGCTACAGACTGAGTATGCCATACTACTGCATGTAAAATGAGTGCACATTGTGTATTGGTCTTATGTATTATTATAATATAATTTTTTGAGACACTGAATTTTAGCGCTGCCGGCAGGTTTCAAGTCCTGCTAGAAAATGAAACAGAATCTTTATAAAGCTTGTCAGCACTTTGCAATACACTGCATTGAATTGAACAGACGTAAACTGTGATGGTAAATATGCGAAAGCGCTGAGTTTGTTGTCTGAAGTTCTGGATTTGAATCCTCAAAGTGTAAAATGAAAAAAAAAAATAAAATAAAACGGCAGCCCTCGTTGAACAACAGAACATCCTGTGTGGTGCCAAAAAAAAAAGTTGGATTCAGACTAAACGCGTCGGGGAGCGTCGCCTTCCCGCCTCCCGTCCCTCGTCTCATCCTCCTCGATGACAGCAGCCATTACAAACCCGCGGAGGGCGAGCGAAGGAAAGAGCAGCGACGAGGGCGAGGAGGAGATTAAGGAGACAGGAAAGTGAAGAAGACAGGGGAGAGAAGAAGAACAGGAGGAGGAACAGGAGCTGACAGGAGAGAGGAGGGGGAGGAGGGAGAGGGGCACGGGGGTGACAAAGTGATAAAGTGATGACAGGAAGAGAAGACAAACTGCTTTGTATGTTAAAGCCTCTTTCAGGATCCCATCAGGCTGGATTTGGGTTGAGAAGACTGACTAGTTTACCGACACACTGACAACTTTATGTTGAATTCATATAAACAGCAGATTTGAGGCCTAATCTTAAGGATATTTCTCCTCCTCTCCAATTAAACTCCTAAATGCTCCTTAGGTTTTACATTTCTTTACGGAGGTTTTATCCTTTTACTCAGACTGATCCTTAAATCCTTTAATTCATGCTGATCCCTTTTATTGTTTGATAGTTTGCTTTTAATTTATTAGGCTTCTTATTTTATAATGAGTGTGCTTGTAGAGACATCAAAATGCTGCAATATCCAAAGAGCCTCAGACTTTTTTTCTCTCAGTTTCTGGTTTTTACACCTTTATGATGACACAAGTTAAGTCTCAGCTCTTCAGTCCCAGACTCTTGACAGGTTCCCCTCAAATTTCTGCCTCTGTATTAAAGTTTCTGTGGTAAAACAAGGAGATTTGAATCTTCATTTGAACTTCTTGTCTTCAGATCAGTGTAGTACTGGGAAATATAGTTAAAAAAAGTTGCTTAGCTCGTTATATTTACAGATATCCTGCTCGTCACAACTGTTTTAAATTGTGTCTGAAGATTAAAGATGTTGTGTTGGAGCTGTTGGTGTGAGACTCTTCGCCGTATTGAGCCGCAGCAGCTGCAGCCGCCTGTGTCCTTCAATAGCTCTAACTCAATTATTTGTCCCACCTAATACAATTTTTCTGCTCTTTCATTTGATTAGCAGCAGCCAGCGCGTAATCCTTCTTCATCCCGCGAAGCCGCTCGTCATTTTCCTTTTTTTTTTCCCCGCGAGCGTGTGGAATGCGTCTGAAAGGTCAGCGTGTCATTGTGAAGGATAGAGGCGAGCGGCGGAGGCTCTTCCGTGTTTGTACACTGATTCTTATCTCTCGCATGTAGCTGATTGTGTTGTGTATGCATGCGTGTGTGTGTGTGTGTACGTGTGAGTGTGTGTTTAATTGCCTTTGTTTGCACCTGTGTGTGTGCTGCGTCAGTGTTTGTGCTGCGGTAATCTCATCTTCCAGGGTCAGAGCGGGTGGTTTGTACGTGTCCGAGTGTCGGCGAGGGTGAAAATAACTCCACATGCTCTGGATTGAAGCCCGAGCGGACAAGCCTTCACCTGCCTTTTTCTCTCCCTCCTAATCATGGCTCATTGATCACGCGTCTGCTGGATCAATATTTGTTATGCATGGCATTTTCCATCCTGCGTCAACATCTCGAGCCATCGGCCGTGATTCCACCGGGGACTCATCCACCAGGCGGAGGATTATTTGTCCAAACAGCAGGTGACATTGGGAGAGTAAATTTGTGTTAAGGATCGCCCACCTCCCTCCCTCCCTCCCTCTCTCTTCTTCTTCTTTTGCAGCTCAGCAATATGTCTGCCTCAAGGCTCACTTCTTAATATCTGCAGCAACAGTCAAATGTGGTTATAAAAACATGAGCACTGATTTTACGACATTATTCAACAGTAATGGGGGGGGAGTTGTATTAAAATTCTGGTGGCGAGATGTGCAGTCTGCAGCTCAGACAGCCATCGGAGAGGCAGAGAAAAGAAGAAAGTCAGCGAAAACATGCACGGGAAGGAAAATATGAGTGAGGATTGTTGAAATACCGTCCTGGGGGAAAGTCATTTAAGTTTGTTCTCTGCCTCACTTTCATTACAGCGTATTTCTCTATGGGCGAACAAGAGAAATAATTAGTTCATAAGCTTTTACATGCTGCAGCTTTTGGCGGAAATTCAGACTTATTCCTTTCTGATAATTGAATTTAAACCGATGTGTGGAGTGACCCAGGAAATCTAATGTATCCTATATGTAGGTTGGATGATGCATTGGCTTGTTCTCCTCATGTACACCCATGATGCATTTCTACAGGGATTAAACCGCAAAATCAGATGAATCCAAAAAAGAAGAAACCATCAACTTGTTGAGAACAAAGAGTCCATTCCTCGTCTACATGTTCAGAGCATGATGTGAACTATTGGCCTGCACAGACGTTTTGAAGGGCAGAGGCGAAAGAAAATAAAGGTATCACGTATTTTGGCTCCCAAGAGGGCACTTAAGCGAATTTTTTGCTTCCATGAGAGCAGTTTTTCAGCCAAAGGGGCAGATTAGTGTAGTACACAACACAATGAGAGCACTTAAGTATGGCGTTTGGCTTCCAAGAGAGCACTTTAAAGTAAGTTTGGCACTATAGCCAACATTTTTCCTGCAAAAGGTTACTTTAGCATTAGATTTGGTTTCTGGGAGGGCACTTTGGCACATGTTTTGGCTCCCATATAAGCACTTGAGTGTGTGTTTTGGCTCCCAGGAATGCAGTTTATCTTGTTTTAACCAGCCAAAGGGGCAGATTAGAGTGGTTGGCCAAAAAAGTGTGCACTTAAAAGTGTGTTTCTGCTCCCAAGAGGGCACTTAAGCACCTGTTTTGGCTCTTTGGGGGGACACTATGAGTATTTTGGCTCCCAAGAAGATACTTAAATATACATTTTGACTTCTACAAGGGCATTTTTGTACATTTGAGCTCCCATGTGGGAACTTAAGCAAATGTTTTGGCTCCTCATGGGGCACTTTGAGTGTTTTGGCCCCTGAGAGGTCACTTTAGCGCATGTATTGGCTCCTAGGAGGACAGTTTTTCATGTTTTAACCCTCCATCGGGACAGGTTGGTGTGGTTAGACGGCAATTTTAAGTGTATTTTTGCCCATATGATTGCACTTGAGCAGGCTTTTTCCTGTGAGAGGGCAATTAAGCAAGTGTTTTGGCTCCCAAGAGAGTGTTTTATCTTGTTTAACAGCCAAAGGATACTGGCCTTTTCTTTGTAAAGACAATTGGGCTCTTGTCTCTATTCCATCCTCCACTAGAAACGGAAAAACCGTACCCACATTCACCAACCACAGAGCTTTTTGGGGCATTTTTAGGCTCCTTATAGGACACTTAAGTGGGGCGGCGGCACCCCATACCCCCCTCTGTGCACACCACTGTTACAACTATGTTTTTTGTTGGTTGTTTATCCATATACATACTTTATTTTTTCTTTTTTGAAGGATCTCTGTAGTATGTTCTAATGTTGTGAAAGAAATATCATATATAAAAAAAGTGTCAAAGAGAGAAAAAGTTATTTGTTGGAGAACCTTCAGATTTCAAGGGACATGAAACGCTTCTCACTGAATTAAGTCAGCATTGTAGTTAGTATTGATGAGAAATGAAGGATGACTACCAAACACTGAGTTCTCTCTGAAGAATGCTGCTTCAGTTTTCTGTTTCTGAGTACACTCTCTGTCCTCGTCTGTTTGCATCCTTTCACCTCTGTGAGGCTTCATCTTCGCTGCAGCCTTGGCCTGGGTTGATGGTTCTTAGAGTGGCTTGTCCAACTGTAAACTTAGACTCTTGAAGTCGTCACAAGGCACTTTCAACCACGTTACGTGAAGTGACGCCCTCCTGAAGAGAGAACAATTCTGACCCTATACGGGTTTGTTGGAAACTCATGACACAGAGCGTCAGAAAACAGTAACAAGTACAACTATTCTGGGCTTAAATATCCCCTTTTTACTGCTAAATGATGACTATGTGCTTTAAATTTACAGCAGTCACATGACGGGGAGTTTTTAGATCAATAGTGCAGCTGTACAGTGAAAATCCCTTTGTGCAGTACTTCACGTCAGAGATGAATGAAATGTTCAAAACATCACACATACACTCCTGATCAAAATCCCAAGACCAGTTGAAAATTTGCACAAATATTCACGTTGCACTGTTGGAGCTTAAAAAGGCTCTGAGTAGAGTTCGAGTCCAAGCTGCTCAACTTTTCTGACTTGCAACTTCTAGCAAGGTCTGCCACTCTCTCCATAGATTTATATAGGAAGGCTAGATGCCTTGTGCGCACTGTAAGCCAATTAGAAGTAACGTCGACACATGGCGGCCATCTTGGAACAGGGCTGCTTGATCACTCATTACATTACAGACAATGGAGCATGGACTTGGAAATAACTGTAGATTGCTCAATCAAAAATTAAGCCTGATTCATAGCCATGTGAATAAGGTTTGCAATACACCATTCCGTTTGTAAAACCGGCAAAAATTCAACAAGTTACGAGTGTTTTAGTGAGTAAAACGTCATCCTTTCCATTGATTACAGTACAGAGTAGGCCTGTTCCAAGATGGCCGCCACAGTGACGACGCCTTGAGGCATCTAGCCTTCTTTTATATACCTATGAACCTCTCTCTGTCATCTCTTCTCATAATCTTTGCTGATCTCTCGTCCAAAGAGAGCACCACTGCCACCTACAGGGCTCAGTTCATCAGTACACTACTTCACAAGCCTGATGTTAATGAACATAATTGATGTCTGTTGACGTCATTGGCAGCCAAGGAGTTAAGATTCAATCGTGCCAAATGTAAATTTAAATTTGTTTTTCAACTAGTTTTGAGTTTTGGTGCAGAAAAAATGTGTGAAATTCCCTTTTCAAGTCTCATATCTATCAGTTGTTCACAGAATCTTATAAAACTTTCTGAAAACAGACACTGATGCCGTCTCCATGTTTTTACATTCATTCATCAACCCCAGTGACCTTTCATTCACCGCCAAAAACAATTAGACCCCACCTTCTCTTGTTTCATCACCGCACATATTACCATCTTGTCTTGAGAAAAAAAAAATTAAAACAATTTCCGCCCTCCTCTTCCTCCAGGGTAAACCTTCATGAGAGTCAACAACAGCAACAACCAAATCCTTAATGATGAGTAACTGCATCAAAAACTCATATCGCTTTCCTCCCAAATGAGTCAACAAAGCAAATCTCCTGCATAACAAATGGCGACATGCCAGTAATCGTTAAGCTATTACGAGCGGATGAGCTAATTACTGTACATCTGCAGAGAGCAGGGGAAGGTTGAGGCGTTATTGCAGTAGATTTCCCTCCGCTGTCAGTCATGCTAATGGGAACCTGCACCACAGGCTGCAAACTTTGGTGCTGACACAATCTCCTGATGAGGAGCTGCTTGACCCGCACGCTGAAAAGTCAGACAGGAAGCAGAACTTTTGGTGGTTTTAAAAGCGTCGTCTGAACCCGCGGTGTCGTGCAGAGCGGTGAGTGAGGAGCTCATCTGTAATCCGCGCAGCCTTCAGATGTCACACATTTACACTGTAAACATTCAGCTAATGATTTTACTCCGTGTAAGCAGAAATAATTGAGTTATCAGGAGGGTCCCAACAGCTGCTGCCCCGCTGTGGCATCAGATAACGACTCATCGGAAAGGATCTCATGAATGATGACTCAATATATTTACAGCTCAGTCTGAACAGCTGGGTTTGGGAAAGTTTTATCTATTTTTTATGGAAGATATGAACAGAAACAGGGCATAGAGATAAAACGACATGCAGGTGGTTGAGGTTTTACGTTGGAGGCTTTGGTTTTGTGGATGCATGTGAGCTAAATATTCCCATTTCTATACACTGTCCCTTCAAAAGACTTTATAAAAGATGCTGAAAAAGTCTCACTTTAATATTATATACGGATATTCGTCCTCATGTTCAAACGGTTGTTTGAATATCGAATATAAGTGACAGCCCTAATGGTTAAAGTCCTCCTTCCTTCTTCTTCTGCATTCTGCAAATTTAATCTCACAGGACGAAGTTTCACTCAAGTCGCGTTCAATTCTTGTCGTAGCGGAAACACTGGCATGGTGCAATCATCCATCAGAAACTTAAGAATTTGCAAAAAAGTGTAATGGAAACTCAGCTAATGAGTCTCTATTTTTGTGTGGTCTCATTGTAATGAGAGACTTGTGCATCTGCAAATATAATTTGTACTTTGGAGCAAAATAAATGAAAACAAAAACTAGTAAACCCAAATATGATGAATAATATCTCACAAGATCCACACGCTCAATAAATGGTTTCATTATTCAACTGATGTTTTTGTTGGTACTAATTCAGGAGTGATTGTTTTTTATTCTTTAGTGCCCTTAACTGTGTTTTATATATAGCTATAATTGCCGAGCAGAAACACAGAACATCGCTGCGGCTTTCTGTCTGCTGACCCGTCACATGCACTGACCGTGGAGCTGTAGACGCTGTACAACAACGACCTCGGGGCGAGGAAGCCGAGCGGAGAGAACAAAGAGAGAAAAGACTGCTCCTTCATTAGGATGGAGAGTCGTTTAACACGCAGCTCCGGTAGATTCAGAGAAAAATCCTCTTCAATTAAAACACCTCCAGATAGGGCTGAAAGATTTATCACGA
Organism: Thalassoma bifasciatum; assembly: GCA_008086565.1. Classification (NCBI taxonomy): domain Eukaryota; kingdom Metazoa; phylum Chordata; class Actinopteri; order Labriformes; family Labridae; genus Thalassoma; species Thalassoma bifasciatum. The sequence goes on from RPOG01000923.1 coordinate 44,471, forward strand.
TCCTATAATCACCAAAACTGCAATGTTTTTACTCCTGACTGACCCAGGATCTTTAGTGTCAGCTGTTTCACACACATTTCACTGCAAAACTGTTGGGAATGATCCTTTTTTTCCCTTGGGATTGTTGAATTTAGTTTTTCTTATGATCACTTATTTATTTATTTATTTATTTTAATTTTTGGTAATTTATTTATCTTTTTTAACATAAAACTGTTATTTTGGACTCAATTGTTTTAAAAATTTTAGAGTCAAAGATGGATCTCTTTGTTCTTCAGTTGTTATAACTAAAAATACAATTAAAAAGTCCAGTTTAATAATAGTGAGAGTTGTATTTAAAGTTCGGACTCAGTGGAAGTGTTTGACTAAGGGTTTTTAGAAAAGTCAAAAATTAGCTATTTATCTCAAAATCTTCTTTTCTTTTTTCAAAATGTTGCCTTTTATCTATTAGTGTTGTCTTTATTTCTTATAGTTTCTACTTAAATCTTAGAATTTTGACTTTTTTACATCAAAATTCCAGCTTTTTATCTCATATGTTGCCTTTATTTCAATATTTTGATGCTTGATATAAAAAATTTGACTTTTTATCTTCGACATTTGCCTTCATCTTAAAATTTTGACCCTTAATGTGAAAGTTTTGACTTTTTTCACATAATGTTGGATTAATTACATCAAATTTGAATTTTTTTTATCTCAAAACATTGACTTTTTGTCTCATAATTTTGTCTTTACAAAATTTCCACTTTTCAACTTAAATATTGGCCTTTTCATCTAAAAGTTAAAATTTATTCGTACCTCCATTTTCATCCTTGGGTCAATGACAAAAAGAGGGATAAGTTCTTTGAAAATGGATAAAAACATATTTCTGAGAGAAGAATTATGTTTTCTAACAGATTTCAGTAGTTGACCAACATTTCAAAGATTTTAGGTTCATAATTTTTTTGTCTTTTTAATTTGAGCACCCAAAAATGTCAGGTGGTGCAACCAAATATATGAAAATATATTTATATGTTCCTGTTATTTTTTCTGTGTGAAATTATTGGCAAGTATCTCTCAAGTGTCTGTAGTGACTCATACATTTTCATTTTGTGTGTTTCATTTCTTTTATTTGTGAATAAGATAAATAATTTGATGTTAAAATAACATTTCACATTATTACATTGGTTGTTCCACCTGACATGGAAATTGTTCCAGTCACCAATGAAGTGAAAAAACCTTTTTTATCAGTATTTCAGANAGCAGAACTTTTGGTGGTTTTAAAAGCGTCGTCTGAACCCGCGGTGTCGTGCAGAGCGGTGAGTGAGGAGCTCATCTGTAATCCGCGCAGCCTTCAGATGTCACACATTTACACTGTAAACATTCAGCTAATGATTTTACTCCGTGTAAGCAGAAATAATTGAGTTATCAGGAGGGTCCCAACAGCTGCTGCCCCGCTGTGGCATCAGATAACGACTCATCGGAAAGGATCTCATGAATGATGACTCAATATATTTACAGCTCAGTCTGAACAGCTGGGTTTGGGAAAGTTTCATTTATTTTTTGTAGAAGATATGAACAGAAACAGAGCATAGAGATAAAACGACATGCAGGTGGTTGAGGTTTTACATTGGAGGCTTTGGTTTTGTGGATGCATGTGAGCTAAATATTCCCATTTCTACACACTGCCCCTTCAAAGGACTTTATAAAAGATGTTGAAAAGTCTCACTTTAATATTATATACGGATATTCGTCCTCATGTTCAAACGGTTGTTTGAATATCGAATAAAAGTGACAGCCCTAATGGTTAAAGTCCTCCTTCCTTCTTCTTCTGCATTCAGCAAATTGAATCTCACAGGACGAAGTTTTACTCAAGTCGCGTTCAATTCTTGTCGTAACGGAAACACTGGCATGGTGCAATCATCCATCAGAAACTTAGGAATTTGCAAAAAAGTGTAATGGAAACTCAGCTAATGAGTCTTTTTGTGTGGTCTCATTGTAATGAGAGACTTGTGCATCTGCAAATATAATTTGTACTTTGGAGCAAAATAAATGAAAACAAAAACTAGTAAACCCAAACATGATGAATAATATCTCACAAGATCCACACGCTCAATAAATGGTTTCATTATTCAACTGATGTTTTTGTTGGTACTAATTCAGTGGTGATTGTTTTTTATTCTTTAGTGCCCTTAACTGTGTTTTATATATAGCTATAATTGCCGAGCAGAAACTCAGAACATCGCTGCGGTTTTCTGTCTGCTGACCCGTCACATGCACTGACCGTGGAGCTGTAGACGCTGTACAACAACGACCTCGGGGCGAGGAAGCCGAGCGGAGAGAACAAAGAGAGAAAAGACTGCTCCTTCATTAGGATGGAGAGTCGTTTAACACGCAGCTCCGGTAGATTCAGAGAAAAATCCTCTTCAATTAAAACACCTCCAGATAGGGCTGAAAGATTTATCACGATCCTATAATCACCAAAACTGCAATTTCTTTACTCCTGACTGACCCAGGATCTTTAGTGTCAGCTGTTTCACACACATTTCACTGCAAAACTGTTGGGAATGATCCTTTTTTTCCCTTGGGATTGTTGAATTCCGTTTTTCTTATTATCACTTATTTAATTTTGATTTTTTTTTAATTGTTTAGTATTTTATTTAGCTTTTCTAAAATCAAACAGTTATTTTGGACTCAATTGTTTTAAAAATTTTAGAGTCAAAGATGGATCTCTTTGTTCTTCAGTTGTTATAACTAAAAATACAATTAAAAAGTCCAGTTTAAAAATAGTGAGAGTTGTATTTAAAGTTCGGACTCAGTGGAAGTGTTTGACTAAGGGTTTTTAGAAAAGTCAAAAATTGGCTATTTATCTCAAAATCTCCTTTTCTTTTTTCAAAATGTTGCCTTTTATCTATTAGTTTTGTCTTTATTTCTTATAGTTTCAACTTAAATCTTAGAATTTTGACTTTTTTACATCAAAATTCCCACTTTTTATCTCAAATGTTGCCTTTATTTCAATATTTTGATGCTAAATCTTAAAAATTTGACTCTTTATCTTCGACATTTGCCTTCATCTTTAAATTTTGACCCTTAATGTGTTGTTGGATTAATTACATAAAATTTGGATTTTTTTTTTTTATCTCAAAACATTGACATAATTTTGCGTTTTTTCATAATTTCCACTTTTCAACTTAAATATTGGCCTTTTTATCTAAAAGTTAAAAATTGTTCGTACCTCCATTTTCATCCTTGCAGTACAGTAAAAACTTTTGATGTTTTTATGACTTGATGTAATTCTCTGCCGTACATTGGGAAAACTTCACGAAAGCTTGATTTAAATAAAATCGAGTAAATTGAATTGAAATCGCAATTTCTGCCAGAAAAATCGCAATTAGATCTTTTTCTAAAATCGTTCAGCCCTACCTCCAGAGCTATCAAGGAAAAACCGAGAGCTCAATGAGAAACTGTGTGGATGTTAAGTTTCAAACATCCAAGAGAGGGTTAAGCGCAGCAGGCATCTGTTTTTAGCCGATGCTGTTGAACTCATAGACCTCCAATATGTCTGTGAGAGGCTGCATTACATAACCCCACAGCCCTCTGTAATATATCACATTATTATCATATTATTCAAACAAGTGGATCATTATTTCCACTAAATGTCTCCAGTTATTACCATGTGAATACACTTCTGGGAGCGAGGGCTTCAGCACAACGTTACATAATACAGCTTGTGTACTTTTCTGTGACAAAAGAGCAATGAGATTTCTAACATAACTGTACAAGAAACCCACTGGAGTGAAGCTACAGTCCAGAGCCTCTTGACATTACAGAAAGCAGCTACTTCATCACTTCATTAATTCAGGGAGGATGAAAGCAGCGAGAGTCCTCAAGATGCTCTGCAGAGAATAACTGGAGAAAGAAAATCTCTTAAAGGAGAAGATGAGTTCAGTCAGATCACTCAGTCTTCCTATGTTCTTCACTTCTTTTGATACAGGTCTGATTGTACAGGGCACTTCAACACAGAAAGAACTAACAATTGCACAGCGAGATAGTTCAGTTATTTGCAATCTTTCACCAATCATGATGTAGCAATAAACGCTCCAAACGGGTCAAATATCAAACACACAGGCAAGAAGACTCATAGAGATTAAGAGCTCTGAGTTTGAAGCACCAGTTGAAAAATCGTATCATTTTTACAACTGCATGGAGATCCCGTGCTTCCCACTTCATACATAAGCTTTCTCCATTAAAGTTGGGCTGTAAAACCTTAACCCTGTCGACTGCTCATTATGTCAGTTTATCACTGTAGCCAAGCTAAATACAATCTAATTTTGACACGGTTTGTTTTATTTTGAAAGTCAAAGCCTCTTATTGGATGGTTTCCTGGCTCCACTTCCTGCTGAATTTATGCATCACCAAAGATTATCTTAGTTTACATTTCCATGTCCTGTTTTGTTTATCTTACACTTTTTACCAAGCAGGACCTTGTTGTTTTACACAATTAATATTTTCTCTGAATTATATGAAATAGCAATAATAATTATAAATTGGATAATTTTGTTCATGCAGGCTAAAAACATGAATATTGCATCTACAGTTTCCTTTGCTGTCCCATAAAACACATTGTTCAAGTCTTAAAACACAAACTGACATTGCTTTTTCCTAAATTTTAAATGAAATCTCTCCATGATTCTACAGTAGAGTACCGTACAGTTCATTTAGTTTAGGAAGAGAGCAGAGGCAATAATCAAGGACTAGAGATGGATAGACAGGTCAGTCAAGAGATTCTATTCTAAAAAAAAAAAAAACTGAAAAAATGCACACAAATCGTTTACTACTAAGTCTATGAACTGAGTTTAAAATTAAAAACTGTGAAATATGAATTGGAACTATGTCACTTTAATCAGTGTGAGCTGAACTTTGAGCGAATTCTTTGTTGGTGTCAACATACAAAAAACTGGGCTGGAAAATCAGACAACCCGGATCATAAGAATTTTACATCATAATACAGCTCCGGAAAAAAATTCAGTAAAACCACTGCAAATTTTCAGAAATCAGCATCTCTACATATATGACAGTCATTACATTGCAGTGTCTGTTGAATTCCAATACAAGCACACCTTACCTGTTTCTACCTGTTTCTACCTAACAAGGTACTGATGAGGTCATCACCTCAACCAAATCTTATCTAATGAGGAAATGTCTAAAACCATTACTGTGGTCATCACTCTCCTCTGTAAAAGACTGGTGGAGAACATGCTAAGACACATGAGAGTTGTTATTGCAAGTCAGGATTATTCTACCAAATATTGATTTTAAATACTTCCAAAGTTAAAACTTTTTTTTTTTTTTTTTCGCATTATTTGAAGTCTGAAACAGTGTGATTTTTTTTTTTAATCTGTATTTTGACCATATTTCATTTTCTTCAAATAATATTTGGAATTTGGGAGTTATGTTGTCAGTCCTTTACACAATAAAACAAAAACGTTCATTTTACTCAAAACAGATACCTATAAATAGCAAAATCAGAGAAACTGAAAAATTTGCAGTGGTCTCTTAATTTCTTCCAGAGCTGCATGAATAGTAATTCATTTCATATAACCTTTCACGAGACTAAAAGACAGTGCACAATTATGAAGATTTAATTACACACAAATCAAAAAATACGTAATCTGGCTTTCCTATTTTGATACCCTGAAACTTTTATGATGCATAATTAAGAGATTTGGGTGCCAATTTTAGACAGACTGTTATATTAGTTGCAGAAATGATGTTCTGTGATATTTTTATTGCCTTATCTCTGACAGAACATAAGCCAAGACAACCTCACTGTTTACAGGAAACACCGTGCAGAGGTCTTCTCTTCTTGCTGAATGTTATGAAAGGATCTGATTCATCACACTGTGATTTGCAATTCTTGTAGACTTCATATCTCATTTGTTCACGTCTGACAAATCAGCTTAACAGCGCAAAATGGGAATAAAAGGGGACCAAGCATGGAGCCCTGGGGGACGCCTTCAGTGAAAGCCACTCTGCAGAAACTAACTACACCAGTTTCATGCATGGTTTTGAAACTCCAATTTTCACAATCAAGCCTTCGATTGCAGGTTTTTTCTGCATTGCTCTAACATTTAAAGTAAGCCATGTCTGTGTGTGTGTGGGATGTAAACAGTACTCACGTTTTGAGGATGAGATCCAACACTTTGAGACAGAACTCCGTCATAAAAATCCCTTAATCCAAAGCTGCATTTCCATAGCTTCAGAGCAGGTGAAGCATTTAGTCCATTTCCAATACTCAAAATTGGTCTCTGCCTCGGCCACCACTCTCCCCCTGGCAGGCCCCCTCAAACGCCGACCCTGCGAAGGCTCTTCAGGATGGGGTCGGTGACGTCAGTTCCACAGGTGAGTTATATGAGAGGGCTCTGGGCTAAGACTCCATCACCAGGAATGTTCGTTTCTGGAAAAGCACCATGCAGCAAAAAGGATCTTAACCTCCTTTTAAATGTTTTAAAGGACTGTGGAATTTCCGTTTTTATTTCTGGTCCAGTCCCAACCTTTTATCGCGGTCCTGAAATCCTCCCCCCTCCTCACCTGGCTCCAGCACACATGCGCATCTTCTCACCTGGATTTTATAGACGATTTTAATCTGCTCTGAAACCGCGCTCCACTTTTTAAAACCTATACTTTCCGTTTTAACACGGTCTTCAGCGAAATGCTTTGAGGAAACATCCTCTACAAGGTGCAATCAGCTGCACGTGCGTGAATTTTAATTACACCTACTTTAATCTCCCCCGAATAATCTGTGCAGAAGCCCCGCCCCTATCACACACACCTGCCTTGGTAATGTTCCCTCTCTCTCTCCCAGTCACAACAGTCTCGCGCTGTGTCTCACGAGCGTTGTTTATGTTTTCAGAAGCAGCTTTTCCGCTCGAGGCTTGTTTCTGCGCACGCGGTGCACGTACTACGCGCACGCGAAGGCAGCGTCCACTCGCTTGTGGATCGCTCTCTGCGCGCGCGCGGGGTAGAATTTTGACCCTTTGGGGGCGGGGCCACTGGTGTTTGATTGACAGCTCTCAGGCATGTCGTCAGATTATAATTAATTTATTCATTTTTTATGTGTTTTCATTTATGATTTATTTATTAAGACGGATTATTCGGGCCATATTAAGATCTTTTTTTGGAATTTATTATTTCACTACGAGATTAAAGTCTAAATCAATTATTTTACTACTAGATTAAAGTCGAATTTAATTATTTTACAATAAGATTATAGTCGAAATTTATGACAAAAAACGTTTTTAATTTTGACTTATTAAATTCGACTTTAAAATAATTAATTTAGACATTTTAATCTCGTAGTAAAATATGAACCAAAAAAAAAAATTAAATGAGGCCCTTATTCTCCGTCATAATTTATAATTAATTTATTCATTTGCTTATTTTTTACAAGCTAAAAATTAAATTACAAATTAAAACTATTTTTTGCTAATTACACTAAATAACTAATTACAACTTATACTCTCATGAAAGACTCCCTACACTGCAAAAACTGAAATGTAAGCACCTGTTTATGACTTATTTTTAGTAGAAAATGTCTTTTTAGACTCAATATGAGCCAAATTTACCTTTTCCACTCCAGAAACATGTCTTATTTCAAGTTATTTAAAGAAAGAATTATGTTTAAATTGCTTGTAATGAGTCCAAAAATCTGCCAATGGAGTTAGAAAAATTTGCCTGTCAAATTTCTTGAAATTAGAATAATGTCTTAATACAATATGCTATTTTTTCCCCTCATTACAAGCAATTCAGACATAATTTTTATCTTTAAAAATATTGAAATAAGGCTCTTTTCTGAACTGATAAATGGCTCATATTAAGTAAAAAAAAGGACAATTCTTATGAAAAGTAAGACATAGACACTTGCTTGGATATCACTTTTTTTGCAGTGTACAGACATAAACTAAATCCATCAGAGGAGAGACGAATAAAGTTGAACTGATACAAAAAGAATCAAGTCCTGAGGCAGCCAATGTACCAGATTTGGATCTTTTCCAACCAAAATCCTTTTTATTGAATCAAAACCACACCAGATCTGTAGTGTTCTGTCTCAAACCTCTCCCCCTGTCACATAAACGCCCAAACTTCCCGACAAAGCTGTAATTTAACACTAACACAGATTGCAGAGCTGTAATTGGTCTATTCAAGAAGATGTCAGCTCTGCACCTTTGCATTAACGGTTTCATTGTGCGACGTTGCCTCCGTGACCCACGCTGGATATCAGAACTGTGCTTTTAAAACTTCCCCATTTAAGCTCCCTCGAAGTTACAGCCAGGGAGGATTATAAGTTTCTGCAAATGAGTGCAAAGAAAAGAACACATGCTCCATTCTCTCAGCGAGGAGCATTGTCCTCCAATATTAGCCTCTTTGTGCAGATAAGAGCGAGCAGAAGGCCTGAATAAGCCGACACAGTGGGAGATGTGATTTGACGCTCTGATCAGTCGGCTCTGTTCGCTCGCCTTCAATCACTGTATGACTCCTCAGCCTCATTGTCCACGCATCACCAAGCATGACTTCGCATCCGTATGCATGACCGGGCACATTTACAAACACGCACTGTATTTACATACTCTGGAAAAGTTACCTTTACTTTTTTCAAATTCACCCATTCTATCACAGTTTCCTGGAAGAGAATGAAAGAGACGCAGCCCCTGAATGACCTCTTTGACCTTTATTTACTTTATTTAAACAGTCTACAACAGTCTGCATCCTCTTAGCGTTCTGAATCTTGGGAATATTCAGCATGAAAGTTGGCAATACCATCATGAAAAAAACAGTCAAAGTTCTCTCAAAAGGAACATTTTTAAGAGATGGCACAGCTTCAAAAGATTGTCAGAGAGAAGGCTGAAAAAATAATGGATAAAGAGGGAACAGGTGCAGAATGTGACAGGCTGCTTACACTGTTGGTACATGTGCACGAAAAAATAAGTTTAGATCTCGTCTTAAATATCTGAAGACGTGGTTTTATCCTTCATCTAATCTCGTCTTTGAAACAGGGGATTTTTTTTTAATCACATTCATTTATTCAAAGCCAAATGTAATCAGAAAGTTTGAGCACAAGGACAAACATACAAACCATAAAATATCTGGACCCAAAGCTGTGCAGGGCTCTGCATGTTGGAAAATAAAAGCGGAGCCATATGCTGTGTGTGTGTGTGTGTGAATGTGTGTGTTCATCTATTTATAGACAGCATGTGCATGTTTCTGTATTTGTATGAGTGTTTTTCTGCATGTGTGTGCTCGCTTCATCTGCTGCCTGTGCGTGAAACCGGTGACAGAGGCCGTAACCCCGAGCCCCGGGCCTCTACCAGCAGCCGGGTTAGTGCCAGGGGGGCGGGGGGGCAGGAGGCGCCAGCTGGAGGCAGAGGATGGGAGAAATACCCTTCAAAGCTGGAGCGATGATACAGCCACGCAGAGCTGCTCAACACTTTGTCTCCGCTCTTCTCATTATGTTACACTATCAGCCGTGCAGATGGGACGATACGCGACGAGCATCACTCACTCCGAGAGCCACAGAGTGTGAATTTCAACGCTGCCTATCAGATGGTTTGGGCTCTAAGTGTTCTTTGAAAGTCTTTGATATCTGGAGTCACTTTTCAGCCAGCTATCGAAGGCGCTGCGTTTGAAGAAGCACGCGGATCAGCTCTGTTTCTGGCTCACTTTTATCACACGGCTGCAGGTTGTGTTGGTGCTGAAGCTGCCAGAGAAAACAATGCAACAAGATGGAGCATATTTCTCCTGAAGTTCCTGGAAAAAGACGGCTCCAGAGAAAAATGTTGGACTACCTGAATACACGTGTGTGTGTGTGTCTGTGTGTGTGTGTGCTTGGGGTCATTAAAGGATATTTGTGACTTGACAAGTATTCGAAGGATGAGGCCAAAAAAAAAAAAAAACAGTGTCTGGTTTGCCTCAAAAAAGGTTTTAGGGTAGAAAATCACATCCACTACTCCTGATAAATCTTCTGTTGCTCCTTTGTTCTTCAAGAACAGCAGGTTATCAAAGAAAAAAATAAGCTCTCAGGTATTTCTTACAGGTCTGAGTCCTCTTGAAGTGACATGGGAGCCAAAACACATGCCAAAGTGCCCTCTCAGGTGGTTAAGAGTCACTAAACTTCCCCCTTGGCTGGTTGGAACAGGATTAATCCCCTCTTGGGAGCCAAAACACACACTAATGTGCCATCTTGGGGGCAATAACACAATTGTATGTACCTGGGAGCAAAAATTAAAACTAAACTGCCCTCTTGGGGGCTGAAACTCATGCTCAAGTGTCCTCTAAGGGGCCAAAACCAGGGCTTTATTTCTCTCTTGGGAGCCAAAACCTATGTTGAAACACCTTGGGAGTCAAGACACTTGCTAAACTGTCCACTTGGGAGCCAAAAAGCACACTAAGGTTTCCTCTTGGGAATCAAATCACACACTTAAGTGCCCTCTTGGAAGCAAAAACACAACAAAAGTGACCTGTTAAGTGTCAAAACATGCACTTAATTACCCTCCTGGGAGCCAAAATTGATGCTAAAGACCCCTCTTAGAAGTGAATATGCACACTATAAGGGCCTCTGGTGTGGTAAAAGCACTCAGAACTGCACCAATGGGTGCTTAAAACAGAATTAGTAGCTCTTAGGAGCCAAAATTAATACTAAACTGCCCTCTAGGGAGCCAAAACTCATGTTGGAACACCTTGGGAGTCAAAACACTTGCTAATCTGCCCTCTTGGGCACCAAATCACTCACTTAAGTGCCTTATTGGGGGCAACAACACACAAAAGTGACTTGTAGAGTGTCAAAACATGCGTTTCGTTGCTCTCTTGGGAGCCAAAATTCATGGTGAAGATCCCTCTTGGAAGTGAATCTGCACACATGGACCCTCTTGTGCGGTAAAAGCACCCAGAACTGCACCAATGGCTGCTTTAAACAGAATTAGCTGCTCTTGGGAGCCAAAATGAATGCTAAAGGGGCCCTTTTGGAAGCAAAAACACATTCTGAAGTGATAAAGAGCCAAAATCAATGCTGAACTGGCCTCTTCGGGGGCTGAGATTCACATTAAAATGCCCTTAAGGGAGACAAAATGTGCACTTTATTGTCCTTTCAGGAAACTATACTTGTGCTGAAGTTCCCTGGGAGCCAAAACACATGCCAAAGTCCCCTCTCAGGTGGTTAAAAGTCACTAAACTTTCTCCTTGGCTGGTTAGAACTGGACAAACCCCCCTCTTGGGAGCCAAATCACATACCAAAGTGTCCTCTCAGGTGGCAAAAACACATTCTTTCGTGCTTGGGAGCAAAAATTAATTCTAAACTGCCCTCTTGGGAGCTGAAAGCAGGGCTTTATTAACCTCTTGGGAGCCAAAAAGCACACTCAAGTGCCCTCTTGGAGGCTAAATGCGTTTAGTAACCCTCTTGGGAGCCAAAATTCATGGTGAAGACCCCTCTTTGGACTTGAATCTGCACACATGGGCCCTCTTGTGCGGTAAAACCACGCAGAACTGCATCAATGGCTGCTTAAAACATAATTACCTGCTCTTGGGAGCCAAAATGCAAGCTAAAGGGGTTCTCTTGGAATCAAAAACCATTCTTAAGTGATAAAGAGCAAAAATCAATCCTGAACTGACCCCAAGAGAGACAAAACACACTCCTTATAATATTTTCAGGGAACATTACTTGTGCAGAAGTTCCTTTGGAGCCAGAACACATGCCAAAAGTGCCCTGTGGGGAGCCAAAACTTGCACCTGATTGCTCTCTTGGGAGCCAACTTGTGCTTTAACGCCCTCTTGTGTTAAAAAGGGAACTTAACTGCACCAATTACTTGTTAAAGTGTGATAAAGTGCTCTCTCTGGAGCCAAAACACATGCTCAAGTGTGCTTCTGGGAGTCAAAACACATTCCTCTGTGCTTGGATTACAAAATGAATACTCAACCGTCCTCTAGGGAGCCACAACACATGCTGAGGTACCTTGGGAGCCAAAGAACACACATTGAAGAACCTTTTTAGGGAGCAAAAACACATTCTCGGAGCCTAAATGAGTGCTGTACTGCCCTTTTTCATACTTAAACTCATGCTAAGTGCTCTTTCAGGAGCCAAAACCTGGGCATAATTGTCTTTTTGGGAGCCAAAATTCCTGCTAAGGTGGCCTCTTGGTTGGAAAAACCATTCATCTCTCTTGGGTGGCAAAATATGCCCCTTATGTGTCATGTTTTTTCTTTAGCCCCTGCCCTTCAAAAGGTCTATGCACACCACTGGTGAGCACTGTAGTGAACTTCTTTGGTTTAATTCCATCCTCTAGTCTTTTATGGTCATCACACTTTGCCCTGCTGGCTTTGTGTTGCAGTTTTCCGCTGACATGACTCAGACCAGCTGCTCCTGCACGCTGCACTCGTAGGTGGTTGCTTGAACTCAAAGCGCTTCAGTGATATTCAAATTCTGTTTGACACAAAGTGCATAATTTGACTCTGCAAGTGAGTCGTGAGGGAGTTGTGAAACATGTCGAGACGCAGTTGAGGAAAAGAAATGAACTTAAATCTCCGACATCACGATTGAGAAAGTTGAGTTCAACGCAAACATCGCTCACTTTACTCTAACAGGTGGTTTGTTCTTCGAGTTTCTCAGCGGAAACTTTCGTCCTGTGACTCATCCTTCACCTCTGACCTCCATCAAAAGCTGAAGAGCAGAGTTCAGGAAATAAACCACAGACTTTTATTCAAGTGTGATTTATATAACTGCATCATTTCAACTTATTCAAATCTTCAAAGCAATACCTCCGAGCTCCTCTCACCTTGAGTTTTTACTCCTCATTCTTATTCCGCCCTCACCGCTGTAAACACCCTGTTTGCTCAGGAAATGCTTTTCAGCACTTTGTCTTATATACCCTCGATTTTCAATCTGGAGAAAATATACACAACTCTACCTCCCAGGTGTGGAGTAATCATGGATTATGTTCACTAAGCAACCACTAAGTCACACATAAAGGATTTGGTCAACAGCCCAAAAAAGACAGCGTCTCCTCGTGTGTAATTGCATAGATCCTCTTATCACAGACCTAATCTCATTCCCTGGGTTTGATGGGATCTTTGATGAGTGTGAAGCTTTTTTTTTGCATCACATCATCTCTTTTTCTCTGAGGGAGGAGGGAGCAGAGGAAATGACTTAGAAAAAAAAAAAAGTCATTGTCTTTAGAGAATTAATCCTCTGTTCTGTATTCTGGAGGAGGCGCGGCGCTCTCAAAAGCGCCACATCGCATTGCTCCAGTGCTTTTAAATTATCATACAGATAATGTGAGTCTGTGTGACACTCTGTTGGTTTAGTTCACTTTAATGGAATGACATTAAAGCGCTTTTACACTTGGCTGAAGAGTGAATGCAAAGAGAAGAGGCGTACGGTGTCATCCTATAACATTAGAGCGAGACGCTGCCGGGCGACAGGGCGGTTACTCAGGCAACGGAGCTCGCGGTTTCCTCGCACACATACACACACACACACAGGAAACTCTTGTCTCCCAAAAATGCAAATCAAATTTGCGAGGCAGGAGTTGAGAGTGAACATAAACGGCGACCTTTGGCAGCCGCGGCGCTCTGTGTCTGCGGCGGCTAATCGATTGGTTTTGTGCGACAGAGCTGACAGCTGTTCGGGCCTCCGGGAGCGTTGACCAGCAGAGACTCTCACAGGAGTTAAATCAGTATCCTTCTGTCTGTGCACTCCTTTCATTCAGGCTCCAGGTGAAGGAAAAGTTTGCTCAGAAAAGACTTTGGTGTGACCTGTGCGTCACATACCTCCACTTCTATGGTTGGTTTGTAGAAACAGTCTCACTTTTATGTACAGTTGTGCTCAAAAGTTTACAAACCTTGGCAGAATTTATGATTCCTCTGCCATTTTTCAGAGAATATGAACGACAACACAAAAACTTTTCTGTCACTCATGGCTAGTCGTTGGGAGAAGACATTTATTAACAAACAACTGTGTTTACTCTTTTTAAATCATAATGACAACAGAAACTTCCAAAACGTTTCAGGTGCCAGTTCTTCATAGTGTGTATTTCCCCCTTTAACATCAATAACAGCTTGAAGTCTTTTGTGGTCATTGTGGATGAGGGTCTTTATTTTCTCAGATGGCAAAATTGCCCGTTTTTTTTGCAAAAAGCCTCCAGTTCCTGTAAATTCTTGGTCTGTCTTGCATGAACTGCAGGTTTGAGGTCAGGAGACTGAGATGGCCACTCCAGAACCTTCACTTTATTCTGCTGTAGCCAATGACAGGTTGCTCGGCCTTGTGTTTTGGATCATTGTCATGTTGGACCATCCAAGTACATCCCATGCACAGCTTCCAGGCTGATAAGTGCAAATTTTCCACATGCTCATGGGAAATGGAGTCTTCATACCCAGTGGTGTGGACAAGAGGCACATCTTTTTTTAGCAAGAAGTCTCCAGTTCCTGTAAATTCTTGGTCTGTCTTGCATGAACTGCAGGTTTGAGATCTCCCCAGAGTGGCTCAATGACATTGAGGTCAGGAGACTGAGATGGCCACTCCAGAACCTTCACTTTATTCTGCTGTAGCCAATGACAGGTTGCTCGGCCTTGTGTTTTGGATCATTGTCATGTTGGACCATCCAAGTACATCCCATGCGCAGCTTCCTGGCTGATAAGTGCAAATTTTCCTCATGCTCATGGGAAATGGAGTCTTCATACCCAGTGGTGTGGACAAGAGGCACATCTTCACCACCTAAGAGAGCAGTTTATCTTGTTTTATCCAGCCAAAGAGACAGCTTAATGTGGTTTTTCTTTTCATAGACTGTATAAAACATGGATGCAGTCGCCGCTACGTTACTTGTCTGTTGGTGTAGAGTAATAAAGCCCATAAATGGTGGATGTGACACAGGCCCTCAGCTTCCTGTCTTACAGCTGTAGGGCGCACATTGTTTTAATCCTATCAAGGTCTGTTTTTCTGGCTTTGTGTGTGTGTGTGGTTTCCAGTCTTTCTTTTAGCAACTTTTATTATTTCCACATAGGCTTCATTTTTTTAATGGATGTTGCTCCTTGCTTTTTTTTTAACCCAAGCAGGCAGTTTAGTGGGTTTCGCCAACCAGGAGGACACTTTAGTACTGGCTCAAATCTCAATACTACAGTGTCAACATCGTAGTCCATTTGATTGACACCTTATTTGACCAACTGGGTCCATCTATGGTCCCTCCAGAGCCAATAACATCCCCAAGTATGACATGTTATGAATGTACAACTGCTTTCTCTTTATTTGAGTTTCCAGTTGAACCTTCATCTGTGTTCATGTTTCATGTTCTTACCTCAATAACCACATTCTTGGTACAGTTACATAAGTCTGACCTTGCTGTGCTTAAAAGTTCAGTGTGACTTTTACAGAGAGACCAAGCTTTGGTTTGTACCCCAAAGGTTAAAAAACGGCATCTAATTTAATCTGAGTACACCTTTTATGGGTGTTTTTGGCATTTAGGGGGGAGGTCAAGGAGCTCTGTAAGTGCAAATGGACTCAAGATTGATTCCAATTTGAGTCAAATCAAGAATAGAAATGGTTCCAGGGACTCTTGAAATTGTTAAACTCTACATGTCTTAGTGATTTTATGATGGGGCACCTTGTCACGGCCACAAGAGCTGTTTTTAAGAGACTGTTGGTCTTTGAAGAATCATAGGGGCATTTTGAAAGTTTGAAAGACTAAAACTGGACATGGATGATCATATATGGTGTTATCAGGGCTTAGAGGTCAAACAGAGGTCAGAAAGTGTCTCAGTATGCATCACCAACAAGGTAACTCCAGGTCTAGGCTGAAACTGAACAAGTGTAAACAATGTTGGCACTGACTATGAAGTATGAATCGTTTTAAACAATTCATTGTTCAGTCTGAAAAACCCATTTATTTCATTTGTCTCCTTTATTCTTTCAGTCAAAATTCCCACATAAAGGAAAGAGCGGCGGCAGACAGAGCCACAGATAAGAAGGAGAAAACCAAAAGAGAAATAAAGAAAGTCAGAGGAAAGTGTCGCAGCGCTGTGACTGTTGACAGAGTCCCCGTGACGAAAAGAGACGCTTTTCTGATGCCGGAGTCCAAACCTTAATTGAAGGTGAAAAGCTGATTGTTTTGACAGCAGGATGGCGAAGAGAGAGAGAGAGAGAGAGTGACAGAAATGAGGGGAATAGATGAGGAGTGGTTGCTCTTTCTCTTTCTTCGTGAGTCATGTCTACATTTTATTCATGATGTGGACATTCAAAGCCTTCAGACTCTGCAGAAAATGTGATTTTCTCCAAAGAGAAGAAGCAAAGTGCACTCTATGAAAATTGAATGTCATCAGTAACGACTCAAAGGTGACAGTGACGGCTTTAAAAACAGTATTTTTAAGATGGACTTCGTTTTTATTTTGACGTTAAAATGGCTACTAAGTTTCAACGTGACCAAGAAGAAGGATAAAGAACTGTCAGACACCAGGGGGAGCTCTAAAACTTTTCTCAAATACTCTTGGTATTCACTCTAAAAGTCAATCTTAGCTTGTCAAGGTGAAAACAACCACTTATGTTCGTAGAACTTTGATTGGTCACAAGTGCCTAAAGGGTTTGACAGCCACTTCAGATGTGTATGGTTAGCTTAAATAATCTATTTGAAATATTCCACAAACATAAGTACTGTCAGTTATTTAGACTCAGAAATTAGAATCAGACAAACTTTATCATCAGACACCAAACCGTAGTCAACTCAACTCCAAAGTCCCAGTCTACTCAACTCCCAGCCCTAGTCCACTTGACGCTCGGTGCTGGTTCATTCGGCTCAACTCTAAGTACTGGTCAGCTCAACTTCAGGTCCCAGTCCCAGTCTACCCAACTCCCAGTCCCAGTCCCAGTCAGCTCCACTCTCAGTCCCAGTTCAAGTCCCATTCGGCTCAGCTTGATTCCCAGTCCCGGTCAGCTGGGCTTGACTCCCAGTCCTTGATGGTTCAACTCCTAGTCCCAGTTGGCTCAACTGGATTCCCAGTCTGAGTCTGCTCGACTCCCAGTCCCAGTCTGCTAGTGTCCCAGTAAGCCCCATTCCCCAGTCTCAGTCTGCTCAACTCCCAGTCCCAGAAGGTTCAACTCCTACTCCAAGTCCCAGTCTGTGTGACTCCCAGACCCAGTCCCAGTCAGCTCCCCTTGATTCCTAGCCCAAGTCTTCTGGGCTCGAATTCCAGTCCTTGATGGTTCAACTTCTAGTCCCACTTAACTCAACTGGACTCCCAGTCTGAGTCTGCTCGACTCCCAGTCCCAGTCCCAGTCTGCTAGTGTCCCAGTAAGTTTCATTACCCAGTCTGCTCAACTCCCAGTCCCAGAAGGTTCAACTCCTCCCAGTTCCAGTCCCAGTCCACTCTTAGTCCCAGTCCCAGTCTGTGTGACTCCCAGTCCCAGTCAGCTCCACTCTAAGTCCCAGTCCCAGTCCCAGTTGGCTCAACTGGATCCCCGGTCAGAGTCTGCTCGACTCCCAGTCCCAGTCAGCTAGTGTCCCAGTGAGCTACATTTCCCACTCCCAGTCTGCGTGACTCCCAGTCCCAGTCCCAGTCAGCTCCCCATGATTCCTAGCCCAAGTCTACTGGGCTTGACTTCCAGTCCTTGGTGGTTCAACTTCTAGTCCCAGTTAACTCAACTGGACTCCCAGTCCCAGTCCCAGTCCCAGTTGGCCGAGCTTGATTTCTAGCTCAAGCCTACTGGGCGCAACTCCTAGTCCTGGAAGGTTTAACTCGACTTCATTCCCAGTCATTGATGGTTCAACTCCCAGTCCCATAAGGCTCAACTGGACTCCCAGTCCAATTCGGCTGAGCTTGATCACCAGTCTGAGTCGGCTTGATCCAACTCCCAGTCCCAGTCTGAATACACTCCTGGTCCCAGTTCCAGTTGGCTCGACTCTCAGTTCCAGTCAGCTCCTCTCTCAGTCCTGGTCCTGGTGGGCTTGGCTTGATTCCTAGTCTGAGATGGCTTTGTTTGACTCCCAGTCCCAGTCTGAATCAACTTCTGGTCCCAGTCCCAGTTGGTTCAACTCCCAGTCCCAGCTATCTGCTGGTCCCTGTACAGTCCAGACTGAACACAAAACCAGAGATGGTAGTGAGAAAGTGGGAAGGCAATGTTGTACTTTTAAAATCTTGAATTTCAAGTCATCTAAGTTTTAATTCATGATGCATATTGATAAAGTTTTAAACATTCAAGTCTCTAATTTTGCACTTTTGGGAGCAGAAGTGTAAAAACCAGCTCTACTTCTGTCATCCTCCACCTGTCTTATCTACAAATTGGTTGAAAAATATCATTTAAAAATTAAGTGAAAAAGATTCCTCAACTCTGATAAAATACCACAAGGAAGAAATGGACTTTATTTGTTGCTTTTCAGCTTTGGGTCTGAGTTTAAGAGACTTGGAAAATTCATAAACAGCGCTAACTAACCGAGCAGCTGTAACCTCTAAAAGACACCTCAGCTGAAACCTCAATTCCTCCAACAGCGTTCACAAGCCCCAAAACCTAGAGCCATTCCTTTACCACTAATACGAACCAGGATCCTTCACTTCCCCAGACGCTGTGCCTCAGACTGATGCAGCATGGGTAATTGCAGAAATTATATCAAGATGATTTTAAAGATGATAAAAAAAGAGCACTGTGGAAATCGCTTCAGGCTGGAGTAGACGCTTGATAATGACATGTTTGAGGTCTGTTATGAAATGGAGTAATATCAGAGCATTTAGGCGACTATAAACAACAAAAACAAACATTAAAACATTTGTAACAATGAACTTTGGGTCTAGTTTGGGAAACAGCAGATCATTCTGCTTTGATTGTCCACAAAAGCTCATTTTTGCTAATTGCGTAACGAGGTATAATGAGTATTACAGCAGCTCCGAACACCTGCTGTGTGAAAGGTGGAATAACTTTAATTATCTTGATGAAAGTGCAATGTGCTCTTAATTGCACCTTCCTTGTGCGCACACACACATTTGATGACGAGATCTGTTGGAAAAACACATGAAATCATGGGTTACATAATCAGAATTACAGACTCTGCTGAGGAAGTGGTTGTTATGATGACAGTGGGTCACCGATCAGCGTGTTATTGTGAGTTTCAAAGCTATGACTAACAAAGCTCTACACTTAGATATCAAGCTTAACTGGCACCTCCTGGAGTGTGACAAACCACGCTGACAGACTTCATGTTTCCTTCCAGTCCAACACTGCTCCGGAGAGCAGCGAGGACACAGCTTGGTGAAAAGATGCTTGTTGACTGTGACCTGACTGTGACCAGCTCGTTCTGTATGCAGCGCTGCTTTGTTGGCAGACATCACTAACACATGACTCAGAGTCAGGGATGGGCTGTGCTGAGGTTTTAGGGGGAATAGGTCAAAGTTGGTGGAGCAGATCATGTGACAAGTTTTGGCACCGATGAGATGTTGATGTGTGTGCATCACTAATGAAAAAGTCAGACACTGGATGTTCCCTTTGGGGCCTTGAGGACGTGGAATGAATGCTGTGCCAGAATACAGATCCTGCTTTGAGTCACATACAGCCAAGACGGTAACAGGCTTTATATCAATCAATCAATTTGGTTTTTAGTCTGTTGGTTCAAAATTATTCAGTGGTTCAATGACAAAAACCAGCATTTATGGCTTAAAAAACAAACATTCACCCTCCCAGTTTTCAGCGTCTGTTCCCTACCCCTACACCTTGACTTTTCCTCGATACCACATGTGCAAGTCTTCGAGTTCATTGTTGTAATGGTTTTGAATGTTGCTTCTGCGCTGAGGTGTTCTTTTGCTTTTTTCCCCTCTTCTTTCCTCTTGTACTCTTTTTCCTTTTAATGAAACAGGCCGCTGAAGAAAAGCAAGCAACCAGTTCTCCCGCTCCTGTCTTCCCCATGTTATATGTCTCTTTTTATGTTTCTTGGATGGGATGTAACTGAAAGCATGATAGCCTCATGGTGATATATACATTTTTTTCTGCAAAGCACTGTCTACAGGTGTTAAAATCAAGCACCAACTTTTTGCGAGGACAGAACATAGCACCAAGTCACTTCATTTCACTTTCACTTTATTCGCTATTGTACGTTTCAGAGCAACAGAATTTGCATTTCAGTTTCATCCCGCTCAAGAAACATAAAAAAGACAGTGACACGTAACAGGGGGGAAGACAGGAGCGGGAGAATGTTGGGTCGCCAGTGTCCACAGCGCCCTGTTTCATTAAAAGGAAAAAGAGTACAAGAGGAAAGAAGAGGGAAAAAAGCAAATACCAGACTAGGTATCTGAGGTACACTTGGGATTAAAAAAAAAAAAAAAAAAAAAAAAAAATCAGCTCATAAGCAACGTAATTTCAACAATAAAAACTCAAAGACTTGCACATGTGGGAGGGGGAAAGGTCAGGGGGAAGGGGGACGTCACTGCACTGACACTAATTATGATAATTATAATGTTTTGCCTTACATTAACTAATATATTAGCTTTACTAAAAGATACATATTGTAATTAGCTATCCTTATGTATGCATTATTGTCACTTTTTAGAGTTAAAAAATAATTATTTACATGACTGTGACTTCTGTATTATACTAAATTGTAGTTATTCAAAGAAACATGAGTGGTACATGCAACAAAAGAACAAATATATGCCATTTGTTAGTGAGTTTGTGTACAAATACTTCATTATAGCTCTGCAGAACACAATGCTCTGGTTGCACCATTCAAGTCAAAGTGATGTTTCCCTCAAGTGTTTCAATATTGGTTGTTTCAATTTGTTGTTTTCAACCACGTTTCAATACTGTGATGAGCCCATTTGAACTAGTGGAGCTTTAAGAGCTTGATAATTTGGGTCTGCTCCCAAAATACCCTCTAGCCAAAGATGCGGGTGCTGTTTTTAACTTCTAATTTTCAACCAATTACTTCCACAGTCAATGACGTTGGTTACATCTATGATTTGCCCCAGTCTCTGCAAAATAACCTTCAAGAGTTTTGTTGCACACAGCAGAAAAACAACACCAAGGCAATAAGCTTTTCCACAAACATGCATTTCATTCTCAATATTTACTTTTGGAAATGTTCTACTTGGTCCTGATTGTTTTCTGTATTTTGTCAGGAGCTGTACGCCGTCCACTGTTTGCCAGCCATGCACCAAGTGCTTCAACAAGACCTTGTATCTTCAGAGTAAATATTATTGAAAGCACAGAGTGGCTGTGCTGGAATAACGAGAGTAGACGTCCACCTGAGGAGCTGTACACAAGACTACAAGTTCAAAGCAAGGACATCCAATTATCTTTGTGAAGCAATCTACCCTGAAGAGACCTGAGGCAGACTCAGAGAAGGAAACAAAACAACACAAACATAAATCATATTCTCATAGCTTTCCTTAATGATGACTGTAAATGATTATTGAGCTAATGAAACCTACAGCCTCAGTGGTGCATCTCATAATGAGTTAGCTGTAGTCTTCGTAGCCCTGTGGGGAGGCTGAGCGGGGGAGGACCGGCTGTCAAAGAGCCATGCAGCGCGCCGCTTCCACCGTGCCCCCGTACGGCCCAGATGAAGTGGCTCCATCCATCTTGTTGCCTCCCAGTGAAGAACAGGCTTGTTTGGCCGCTGAGCCGATGACAGATGGGAGCCGCCGTGAGCTTTTCCCGGCAAAAGGCCGGGACCCCTGGCTCTGGAATCTGGAGGCTGAACTCTGAGTGTCGGAAGGGGGCGGAGACACGAGACATGACAGTGAGCAGAGATGATGTAACCCAGTATGGTCTGCTGTTCCCGGATTGTACGGCACATGAACTCAAACTCACGTCCTCTAATGCCCAAATTTACACAAAGATCTTTTGTGTTTCTAATGTCCTCATGAAATCCAGGGAACATTTTCTCTTTGCCTGCTGGAATATCAACATGCATCTGGTAATAGCTGCAATTCCTCACCCGATATCTGCTCATTCTTAAAGACCACTAGCCGGAGACTCTGTGTCGTTACACCCAAAGAGACTGAAAAACACCCTGAATATTAATCTGGACACCATTAATGTTCACTGCCAGTAAAGCCTCAGAATTTTGTATGTGCAGTTGTGCTCAAAAGTTTACAAACCCCGGCAGAATTTATGATTTTTTGTCCATTTCTCAGAGAATATGAATGATGACACAAAAACCTTTCTGTCCCTCATGGATAGTGATCGGATGAAGACATTTACTACTCTTTTTAAATCGTAATGACTACAGAAACTTATACTAATGTCGTGTATTTCCCCCTTTAACATCAATGACAGCTTGAAGTCTTTTGTGCTCATTGTGGGTGAGGGTCTTTTTTTTTCTCAGATGGTAAAACTGACCATTCTTCTTGGCAAAAAGCCTCCAGTTCCTGTAAATTATTGGTCCGTCTTGAATGAACTGCAGGTTTGAGGTCAGGAGACTGAGATGGCCACTCCAGAACCTTCACTTTATTCTGCTGTAGCCAATGACAGGTTGCTCGGCCTTGTGTTTTGGATCATTTTCATGATAGAACGTCCAAGTATGTCTCATGTGCAGCTTTTGGGCTGGTGAGTGTAAATTTTCCTCCAGTATTTTCTGATAACATGCTGCATTCATCCTTCATTCATCAGTTTGGACCAAGTTGACATTCAAACCCATTTGTGTCGACTTATGTTCATGTTATCAGGCCAAAACTACCAGGAAATGTAAACTTTTGATAAGGGTCATATTGGAAGTTTTTGTTGTCATTATGATTTAACCCTCTGATGTGTGAATTATAAAAGTCAGTGTCATTTTTCCCGTGAGTTTTTTTATTGGTCTCAAAGCATGAAAAAAAAGTTAACTGAGCATTCAACATAAAACAGTGTGAACTTAATGTAAATATGAATTTTTCGTTTGACTTCTTTTTTTTTTGTTGTTATTTCACAAATAATCTTTTTTTAATGCTTTGCAAACATTTTAACTCTCTTTCATCCATTTTTACATTGAATAATTTATATTTATTACGCTGTTTTACCCTCAAATGTTTGTCTATAACTTAAAAAAAAATATATTTCTATATATCAAGAATTGAAAACATTTTTTCAGGTCCTAAGACGAATGAAAATACCCTGACAGAGGCTAATATGAATGTACACCACATGAACCACTGACTTTAGGAGTAAATAACTTTTAAATAGGTGTCCACTGTCGTGACCACTATGCACCACAGGGTTGAAAAAGAGCAAACTCATTGTTTTTTAAGTAGATGTTTTCACCCAACCACAAACCATGAATAAGTGACAAAAAAGTTTTTGAAATATATCAGTCATATTCTCTGAGAAAAGGCGTAAAAATCATAAATGCTGCCAGGGTTTGTAAACTTTTTAGCACAACTGTATGCATGTAAGACATGGTCCACACTAAAATGTAGCATATTTCCCCTTTAGAATTGGACACCAGAACAAAAGTACATCACCTTTTGTGTTCAAAATCAGCAGCTTGTCTGAAACATTATCTCAGTTTGCTCTGCAGTCGTGATCCTCCTGTTGTTCAGACTCAGCATTAGAATAAAATCATTTTTCTGATTCTCTTTTTGTGTCTTTTTGTCTCTCAAGCAAAGATTTCGAAACACAAAACCTCCACTCAGTTGAACCAAGGCTGAGATCTGTGTAAAGTGCGTGAAACATTTAAGTTTTTATTCCAGCATGAAAGGCGTCTGCAGAACGTCTCAGATGAGCCTGTTATGGGTTCATCTTGATGACTCTGAAGAAACAGCTCAGTGCAGAAACACAAAAGCATTTCACCAAAACACCATTTAGCAGCGGAGTGCTCTCAGAGTCGCAGCCTTCGATCAATAAAAGCGGCCTATCTCTTGATGTATTGTTGTTTGGAAGCAACCTTTAGCTGTTTCATGCTACATTAAGTGACACTGGAACATCTCTGTGTGAGTTATGAAATCTGAGTCTGGAGCAGCTCTCGTCTCTGCAACATTAACCTTAATGTTGCAGCGAAAAAGCGAAGCAAGCGCTAATTAAAAAACAAGGATGGATAACGGTGCGGTCTCATATCTGCGACGCTCACCGCCGTCCTGAACTTCATCTGTATAATTACAACGCTCAGTTACACAACACTGAGAGCATGACATTAATTACTTTCTGTGGGATTGTGTTACCTTTCTTTTTTTTTTTTCATCTGAAGAGAAAATGAAAAGTTCATGCTGACCGTCTTCAGCGAGCACACAAACAGAATCCACGCTCCTCTGCGCTTACAGATACAAATCTGTTGCCATTTAACTTTGTTAACCAGCTGAGCAATGGCTGAAACCAACTGGTGACAAGTTGTTGGTGAATAATCGGTTTTAAATGCACTGCACTGCGGGTGCATTACACTCTGCATCATTTTTTACTCCAGAAATTACATTAGAGCTCCAGAGTCGATGTGAAGTGCTTGATGAATGCCCCCACAGGCTCCTGGAAGCCCTCACACACACATACACACACACACACTTCCACATGAAAATCCAATAATGAGATGTAATTTATCATATGATGAATATTGATCATTTGCATTCATTTGCTGTTGAGCTCATCTAAAAAATATGTAAATGTATTGACGGGAAATTGAAGAAGCAGCTGCTCCGAGAGCTTTGAGTTGTAAAAACAATTTGTCGCACTTTGCCTGACATGAAAAGTAGAATTGTGCAAAATTAAGTTAATGGAACGTCATAGAAATGTAGACTTTTATTGGACTTTTGTGTTCACAATGGCATTTTCCATTAAAGCGACTGGGAAATGGCCACATCAGATGAACAAATTGTGCCGTGGAATGTTTAAATTTCTTCAACTCAGCCTCAGTTTTACTGTGAGAAAAGCTATTTCTTTCCAAGCTTCAATCTTGTCGCCTATGCACAGTCCAAAGCTTTAAACCCAGTGACAAACTCTAGATTTCACACCAGCTGCATGAAAAGACACTAAACAAGTCATGAGTTTGTTTGTATAAAAAATAAAAGCCCTTACTTTTGTGTGAAACAGAAGGAAGAAGTCAAAACAGAGAATTTCTTAACAGGAATGTGTTTGGTTTTTATTCTTTTCTTCGTCGTACAAGTTCTGGTGGTCAGAGAAACGACTGGACTCATTTTCCTCACATTTTCATCCTCTTTAAGAGCCGTGGCGTTAATGAGAGCGTACCACATCAAAGTTGTTTGTGGTTTAAGGATGTTAGAAGGCGAGGCTCTTAAAATAAGGCCGCTCTTTGCATACAAAAATAAGCTGACAGATCATTAAAAGCAGCAGGACTCAAACCCTTATGGCCAAATCCAGACTTTGGGATTAAAACTCACAAATAAAGTTGAGTAAGTCTTTCAGCTCATGTATGCTCAGCTATTAATCTGCTTTTCAACATTTTTCTCATGTTTTGGCATCGAATTAGAAGTTCACGCTGGGACCACGTGCATCATGGGCCCGTGGAGCGCTCGGCTCTTTGCGTCTCATGCAGCTCATGAAAGTAAACTTGTGCACCTGTCACAACAGCAGATGTTTGAGCTGAAAGTCTGTGTCACATGATTCCTCACCGCGGGGAATAATTAAAGTCAGAGCTGTTGCCTATAACAGGTAGTCTCAACCTGTGGGTCCTGACCCCAATGGGGGACGCGAGATGATTGCTTGGGGTCGCCAAATCACTTCAGAAAAATTTAATTACATGATATTTAATTACAAAACTTCAGGCAGCATTGTTAAAGTTGTTTTCTGCTTCATCATTTTTCCCAAAATTTGTTGTATCAGCTAAGTTTGTGTAATCTGAACAGCTGTGTTTTGCCTGAAGGAGTTTAACCCTCTGATGCATGAATTATGAAAGTCAGTGTCAGGATTTTTCCCTTATGTGTTTTTATTTGTCTTAAAGCATGAAAAAAGTTTTCCTTTTTTCTTTTTTTTTTTAATATTTGTAACTGAGCATTCAACTTAAAACAGTGTGAGCTTAACGTAAATATGACTTATTTTTTTGTTTGACTTCTTTTCCTTTTTATGTAATTTAATGAATAATCTTTTTTGTAATGCTTTGTGAAACATTGCAACTCTCTTTCATTCATTTTGACACTGAATAATTTAGAGTTATTATGGTAGTTATTGTTATGTTTTACCCTCAAATGCTTGTCTATAATAATAATAATTATATATATATATATATATATATATATTTTTTTTTTTTTTTTTTTTTTTTTTTTTTGATGGAAACAGAATTGAAAACATTTTTTCAGGCCCTAAGAAAAATAAAAAATATCCTGACACAGGCCAATATTAATTTCCACCACATGAACCATTGAATTTAGGAGTAAATAACTTTTAAATAGGTGTCCACTGTAGTGACCACTATGCACCACAGGGTTAGTGAACGAAAAACTGAAATTTTTGCAAGTGTTTATGTCTTATTTTTAGTAAAAAATGTCTTTTCATTCTTGATATGTGCAACATTCAAATGACCAGACCAGAAAAATGTCTCATTTAAAGTTATTTTAAAGACAAAAATGGTGTCTGAATTACTTAAAACAAGTTAAAAAAAATCTTTTTTTCAGACATTATTTGCATATCAAGAAACTTGACAAGCAAATTTAGGTAAGCACAACTTTTCAAGCAAATCAGATGACATTTTTGTCTATGAAAACTTGAAATAAGACATTTTTCTGGGCTTATATTTAGAATAATAAGTCAGTATTTACTAAAAATAAGACATTAACACTTGCTTAGATTTCAGTTTTTGCAGAGTGAGTGAACGTTAACTGAGTATTTCTTAGTATTTCTGCCTGATTGACTCTGTAAGGTTTATAAAGACCCTTTAAAGTCCTTACACAAAAATGGAAAGACAGAAATGTAGACTCATTCTTTTTCAGGTTGGCAGCATAAAGGGTAAAAATGAAGCACAGGTTGTTTCTCTCCCCAATGTTTTGTTAAGGATTCAATTAGTCTGTGTATTTTTTTTTCCTTCAATTCAAAAAAGAAAATAATAATTAGATAAATAATTAGAAAGGTTGAGAACCCGAGAGAGAATGTTTGTTTCCTGTCTGTTTGAGTTACTTTCCCCTTGTATCTGCTTTCATTTGACTGAGAGATTCAGGAAAACAGTCATTCTTGTGCCGATGCTTTTTCCCGTCAGCATCTTATCAGAATCCTTCCCTGAACTCTTTGTGATCAGAAGATGGATTTAACGCCGGGGCCACGCTGCTTATCTCTACCTGAGCCTGAAAGCTACCTCCCTAAACTGATGCAGTTTTCTCCTTCAGACTGAATTTCTCTGCTTTCAAACCTGTTTACAGCCTGCTACAAAAAACAATATAATTCTTCATACCTGGTTTCAGGGTCACAGCTCTGAAAGACGATGTGGCTGAATAAACTGTGAGCTGTGGCCTCAGCTTCACCTCTTTGCTTCAGTGTAGCTCAGCAGAAAGTTCGCTGAAAGTGTTGCAAATATGACGACCTCTATTATTGGGCTTCATGAGGTCAGTGAAACTACGTCCTTGATCCATGAAGGTGTTTTTAGACCTGATGATCCGAGAAATGTTGAAACATTTCCAACAGCTTTATGGTTCCTGTGGCCTATTAACATATTATCAAATATAAGTTAATGGAACACAAACAACAAGACCAGAAGACAGCAGTAAGACGACAACAAAAGCAAAAAAGCTAAAACAGCAACATAGAAGAATAATACAGGCTTGCATCTTGATATCAGCCCTTCAGTTAGCCTGTTAGCATGAAGGATATTCAACCTGAGCTGGGTTTGATTGTTTTTTTTTGTTTGTTTTTTGTTTTCGCATTGCCAAATGATTTTTTGACACTTGAAAAGAGTCAAGAGCTAAGGGCTAGAGCTAGTGACAAACTGGTGGCTAGTAGCAGAAGCAAGAGAGGTATTAACGAGAGCCAGTGGCGAAAGCTAGAGAGCTAATGGCAAGAACTAAAGGGATTAAGTCAAGAGCTAGTAAAAAAAACCTAGTGGCAAGAACTAGAGAGCTAAAGGTAAAGGTTAGAGGCAAGATCTAATGGCTAAAACCAGTGACAAGAGCTAAAGGGCTAGTGGCATGAGCGAATGGCAAAAGCTAAGGGGCTAATGGCAAGAGCTAAAGGGCTAGTGGCAAAGCTAGTGGCTAGAGCTAGCGTGCTAAAGTAAAGAGCTAGTGGCAAAACCTGGTGGCAAGAGCTAAAGGGCTAGTGGCAAAAGCCAGAGAGCTGGTGGCAAGAGCCAGTGACAACAGCTTAAAGGCTAGTGGCAAGAGCGAGGGAGCTAGTAGCTAGAGCTATAGGCAAAATCTAGTGGCAAGCTAGTGGCACAAGTTAGGAGCTAGTGGCACAAGCTAGGAGCTAGTGGCTAGAGCTTGGAGCTAGTGGCAAGAGTTGAAGAGCTAGTAGCCAGAGTGCTCCAAGCAAAAGCAATAGAGCTAGTGGTTAGAGCTATAGAACTAAAGTCAAGACATAGTGGCAAGGTCCATTGACTAAATCCAGGAACAAGAGCTAAAGGATTAGTGACATGAGCTAGTGGCTAGAGCTAAAGGGCCAGTGGCAAGAGCTGGGAGCTAGTAGCTAGAGCTATTGAGCTAGTGTTTAGAGCTGAATAGGCACAATGAGAGCTAGGGAGCTTGTGGCAAGAGTGCTAGTGGCCAACGCAAAGGAGATATTAGCAACAGCTCGTGCCAGTGGTAACAACAAGAGAGCTTTCAGCATCAGGTAATGGCAACAGCTAGTAGTAAGAGCTTGTGGAAAGAGCTACTGCCAGTGGCTATAGCTGTAGTGTTTAGATAGAGCTAGTTGCAAGGGTGAAAAAGACCTACAATTGGCAACAGTAAGAGACTAGGGCGAGGGAGATAGTAGCAACAGCTAGAGCTAGTGGCAAGAGAGTTCACCGTATCAGGTCGTGGCAAAAGCCATTAGCAGTAGTAACTTGATGGTTATCATTATGATTTGATGAGGAGATTTTTGCACATATCTACAGTAACAAAACCAAACCAGGGTTTATTCTTTTTGACTTTTACCATCACCTACTAGTGTTGAGAAGCAGCCAGAACAAAACAGAGTGGAGTCTCAGATCTGATGTCATAACGGGGCAGAGACGGATCTAGTGGGACAGACACCATGACGTTACTTGGT
Organism: Thalassoma bifasciatum; assembly: GCA_008086565.1. Classification (NCBI taxonomy): domain Eukaryota; kingdom Metazoa; phylum Chordata; class Actinopteri; order Labriformes; family Labridae; genus Thalassoma; species Thalassoma bifasciatum. The sequence continues at coordinate 73,551 of RPOG01000923.1, forward strand.
CTTAATTCGTGACTTCTGAGTTCGGCCTGTTGCTTTAGAGTGAGAAATCATCTTTTTTTTGTTTTTACAGGAAAATGAAAAGACATCTGCTCCTCTATCATCCATTCAGGTGTCCAAGTCTTTAACTTGTGACTCCAAAAACGGCCTCATCCTTTACATAATAAACATCCTGCATTACTGCGGAGGACTGAGACCTTAAACTTGTTAGGAAGATTTACACAGAGGCAAAGAAACAATTGAATAGAAGCCTCATTTTCTGGTAGACTTGAATTTAATTAGAGTACTTTTTGCAACCACTAGAGTGGCTCCCTAATGGCATATAAGGGAAAATAGGTTTAAGGAGATTTGGCATTGGCTCCACTTTAAATGCAAGAGGCTGTGGCAACTGTATCGACACAGACTTCATCCTATGTGTGTGTATTTCAGCATTTTTTTTAACCAAGTTTTATTTAAATAAAGCAGCAACATGCAGTTTTGACAAATGAAGCTGATGCTTGAGTGATTTATGAGTGAGTTTCTTCAGGAGGTCACAGTTTTTGGTCATATTTTAAGTCACCACACACTCACAGCTGAAGGCTCATGATAGATTTTAGCTCTGCACTTGAGAAAATAGCATCTATCCAACACAGGCAGCCATTATGAAGACTGTGGCCTTACCTCGGGACTCTGTGAAGTCACACTTCAGAGCCTAGATCACATTTATGACAACGCTTCGTGTACCTCGTTACCGGTTTAATGTACCTCAGCGTTCTATCGCACACACCACTAAGCTCCCAATGGCCGGTCTGAGCCGTGTTTGCCTGAAGGTCGGACAAAGTGAACATAAATAGTTACTCAGCTGAGACATTACAGGAGCATTTTTAGAGTCCGGCTATCACCAACATTTGTTCCAGGAAGTGGAGTGAGCACACAGGTGTCCTCAACGTGTTGCACAGTAAAGAGGACGTGAAGCATCTATTTTTCATGGGACATTAAACCACAAGGCGTGCTCGGCTTTTCAGTTTTATGCTTTAAAAAAAAGGTAAAAGTAGGCACAGATGTCTGCTATCTTTCATAACAGTAATTTTCCCCAACAAGAGTGAAGCAATAGAGTAGAAAACATAAAATTATGAGGCCTGTGTATAGTAATGCAAAGCAGCCGAGAGCACTGAGTGCAGAAAAAGAAAAAAAAAAAACACACAGTCTATTAGAGAATATGCTCATCCTGCAAGTTTCCAAAAGGGAGAAACTGAAATTGAGTTTGGACTTTTAGACAAATATCCCTCCAAACAATACACAGAGGCAGATTTAGCGCACAGTAAGCACATGCTGAGTGCTGACTGGCTCAACCAGACTAATAAACCAGTCACACCGTGGAAAGCGTCCTCACTGCAGCTGAGACCGGGTCCACAATCACAACCACAGTTAGATTGGCAATCGCGCCCTCAGGCTTTGTCGCCGCGCCAACTTAGAAATGAACTCGTCGTGACAAAAGTGAACACGATGAAACAGCGAGAGCTCATTTCGAGCGAGCGGTGTATTATTTTTTACTCCCGTCTGTGGCAGAGAAGCCGTCAATACAGCATCTCACTGAGGATTATCCATTTTAATTACTTCCACCTCGCTCCTATCACCATCTGCTTTGAGTCTGGATGGGCCTCCTCCAGCTACACGCTATTCAAATCAATTGCAGCAATCTGCGCAATGTTAGCATGATAAGCCGTGCTGAGGCATTTTCCGGCCTTTGTAATCCAGTTTGTGTCAAACTGATAAGGTTTATTGCATCCTGAGGTACTCATGCTTGTTTGGCATCCTTCCCAATAACTTATTCAGGGGGGTGTTGTTACAGACAGGCCCAGTGAAGAAGAACAAAAGGTGATACAAGATTGCTGCTAATGCTTTGCAGATCTAATGAGACAAGTCTAAATACCAGCTTATGTCATTATTCCCTCATCTTCTGCTGGAGTACTTATCCTAATGTGATTCTCTGCAGAGATTCCTGCTTTCGCCTCAGTGTCACTAAACACCACAGCCTGTGGAGACCACCTCCTCCAACATTATACTCCCAAACAGTCCACAAATATGAATCATTTTACACTTTCCAGCAAGTGAATAGAAGATGGGAAGAATGGATTGGAAATATTCAGCAGCTCATTAGAACAGAAGTCTAATCAGCCAATCACAAGGCTTCAAAATGAGCATCAGAATGAAAAGGAAAGGTGATTTAGGAGACTTGAACATGCCATGGTTGTCAGTCTGACTATTTGACAACCTTCTAATCCCCTGGGATTTTAACCCACAACCATCTCTGGGGTTTAAAAAAGAAAAAATCTGCCTTTCTGTCGCCAGAAAGAAACCATTCGACACTCTCTCTGTGCTGTTTGGTGTGTTGTAAGTGGGATACTTTGTAGCATTTGTGGCTTTCTTCCAGCTACTCCACCATGCAGCCCATTTTTCTTCAAGTGCCTCCTTATTGTGCATCTTGAAACAGTCCTATATTTCAGCTGAAGTTATTTGTGGGTTTTTCTTTGCATCCCAAACAATTTTCCTGGCAGTTGTAGCTGAAATTTTTGTAGATTGGTTTCAACAGAATCTTTCATTTTCCGCCTCTTAATTAGAGTTTGAACTCTGCTTATTGGCATCCTCAATTCCTTGGCTATCTTTTATACCTCTTTTCATGTTTTATACAGTTCGATTATCTTTTCCTGCAGATCTTTTAACAATTCTTGTGCTTTCACCATGACTCAGAATCCAGAAATGTCAGTGCAGCACTGGATTAAAGATGCATGGTCTGTAACCTTTAGTAGCCATTCAAACCCATTTGTGTTGACTTGTGTTCATGTTATCAGGACAAAACCACCAGAGGATTAAACCTTTTGATCAGGGTCATTTTGGAAGTTTCTGATGTCATTATGTAAACTGTACCTTTCAGTTTGTGCATATTCAACACACCACAGGGAAACATCACCCTTACGCTTGTGTATTTTCCCTCTAATGTTGTCTTATGAGTTCCAAATCAATTGAATTATGATGCTTTAACATTGCAAACATTGAAGTTTGTTGCACAGCTATTATCCTCACTAACGGCCTATAAGCTTCTTCTTGAACTCCAACTTTGTCTTCTGTTTGAATATGGTAGATGGCCTTATTTTTATGCTTGCATGTTTGAGTTTTATTATGCTATTGATTTGTGTTGCACGCGCTACAGGATCGATACATTTCTTGCTTAACGCAGCAAATATTGCGCGGCTGTGAATTGTTTGAGGATTACAAACATTCCTTTTGATGAAATGATACTGGATACAAAGTTGTTGATGCATTTTTTGAACGCCACAATCAATCGATGGCATGTGCGTCTAGATTGAATTTGTCGATGATTTGCGGTGCATGTTCTTGACAATAATTACCAGAGGATATACGGTGTGTTTCAAGCTCTGGTTTGCCTCCTGGCGAGGTTTAACACAATCTACTGTAGCTCCACTCTGAGACAAATCAATAGCCCAGAAGCTCAGTAATTGCTGCAAGAATAGGGGCCCAAAATCCATCATCCAAAATGTTTACCTAATTAGATTCATTTAGTTCAAATGGGTGTGTGTAAGTCTGGGTGAAAGTGTGAGAGAAAGTGTCTCCACTTTCAAGACAAATGGCCTTTGAACCACAGAAAAGTCCGAGCCTGCAGGAAAGAAAGGAGTCTGGTCAGTGTGTGAGGAAAATAAGGATGGAGGGCTCATTATTGGCTTTTCACTGTCAGTCTCAGAGGCTTCAATGACACCAAGGACTCTAATTCCCTTTCAGTCTCTCCTGCAGCCTTCTTCACAAAGTCCATGAAAGACAAAAATAGAAAGGGAGGATAAGAGAGTTTCTAGGCCTGACAGAGAAAAATAAGGACAAAAGGAACGAGCGAGGCAGCATCCAAAGACATGGATGTGAGGAGACGAGTTTGGGAACCGAAAAACTTCAGATAGTAACTGTAAGAGCGTGGAGTTTTTGAGGCCTTTAGTGAGACGAAACGAGAGATTAAAATCTGGGGTGTTAATAGCGTTGGTGAATTAGCCCAGTGACGGCCTTATTTAACTGGAGACAGGATCAATTGGGCCTCCTAATGCAGCACAATGACACAGCCTTCTCCATCAAGAACGGGTCAGCACTCAGCTCGAGCGGGCACAACGCGGCTTAATTTGACTTAACAACGCCGTTCTGACTTCAGAGAAGAGCTGCGGCTCGTACGGCGTCGATGGATAAAAGCCGATTTATCCTTGGAGTGCTGATGGCTATTTCTCGTCCCCTCTCTGTTTTCTACCATGAATAAGTGCCATGACTCTGTTGTTAAGGAGGCGGATACCAGGCAACAACAAATGTGTATTATTACGGATAGAACTGCTATTGTTGCTTTGCTCTCATGCGTGACAGAGAGAAGAAACAGATGCAGTGGGAAAATAAACGGCGCATAAGCATGTTTCTAATCAGGGAGCATGTCCAGAATCCATAGAGCTCAACAAATCAATATTTTGTGAATTACAGCGAAATCAAGAGACGAGGTTTTAGGTCAAAGGTTTCCCTCATGTACATTATTTGGAATTTGTAACTCAAAGGATTGGATCAATGACACATGGTGATAACGAGGTTTATTAGGCTTGTTAATCTCATCAAACGGAAATGCAACTAATGGTTAATCGTAGGATTTTTGTTTGGACATTAAAAGGTGGAAGAAAGTTTGATTCTCTGAGGAGAAAAAAAGAAACTTGACAGTTCCTTCAATGGAATAATGGAGCTTCAGGTTGTGCAGGAGGCGTCCTTCATGACTGAGGGCCCTGGTCTGTGTGCTAATGACTGGGTTTTTCAATAATAATAATAAATAAATGCCGTTTTAACGTAATTTCCTTCTCTCTATTTGTTGCCACTTGTTCCAGTTTCTTCTTTTTGCATTTCAAAGCTCTTTCGAAAAACCTGCTTGCCATAAACAAAGTGCCACAAGCAAATTCTAGTCACTTTCCTCCCAGTGTTAAGATTTTGTTGAGGAGTGCTGCCTTTCTTAATCAAACATCTGACTTCTTTTGTGAATAAAAAACAAATCTTTGAAGAGTTTCATTCAAGAGTTGCTCTCTAACTTGAACTTGTTGCGCCTAAAAATGTTCACTCCAAACAGAACAGGAAGTGTTTCAAAGTAATGTATGTATTATGAAGTTTCTTTATCGTCTTTGAGAATCCTTCAGTGGTTTTGCAGTATCTCTAAGAGGCTGGATAGAGGATCCTCATTTGGGGGTTTTAGAATAAGGTATCCTGTGTAACACTTTAAGTCCAGGCATGGACCTAGACTGGGAATCGGGTTAATAGCATGAGAGGTGTTAGTCATACAGTACAGGCCAAAAGTTTGGACACACCTTCTCATTCAATGCGTTTTCTTTATTTTCGTGACTATTTACATTGTAGATTCTCACTGAAGGCATCAAAACTATGAATGAACACATGTGGAGTTATGTACTTAACAAAAAAAGGTGAATTAACTGAAAACATGTTTTATATCCTAGTTTCTCCAAAATATCCACCCTTTACTTTGATTACTGCTTTGTACACTATCGGCATTTTTCAAGAGGTCGTCACCTGAAATGGTTTTCTCCTCACAGCTGTGTGTAATCAGGGTTAATTAGTGGAATTTCTTGCTTTATCAATGGGGTTGGGACCATCAGTTGTGTTGTGCAGAAGTCAGGTTAGTCACAGCCGACAGCCCTATTGGACAACTGTTAAAATTCATATTATGGCAAGAACCAATCAGCTAATTAAAGAAAAACAAGTGGCCATCATTACTTTAGGAAATGAAGAGCCAGTCGGTCCAGAAAGTAGTTAGAAAATAAAGAAAACGCAAATTGAATGAGTATATCCAAACTTTTGGCCTGTACTTTAAGTACAAGTACAACTAGAACTGAGCAAAAGCTAAATATTGTAACAAAAAATATGATCATGGAAATACCTCTTAAATTTCTTTAAAAAGTTTTTACGCTCTCCCGAGGGGATAATGGGTCTGGGGCAACTAGATCCTCGATCAAATTGCACAGTATAATGGGAGTAGGCTGGGTCATCCTAAAGTTTTGGATCCACAACTCCTCTATGAAGTCTTCTCCCAGAAGTCTCTGGTGCATGGCCGCTGCCACACATACAGACTCTGGTGTTCATATTCAAACGCCGTCTGCCTTCGTCTGTTAAAAACATCGACAACAACAACAGTCAAGCCAATCAAAATGACACTTCTGCCCCAGATAACAGCCCTCTTTCCCTTTTCTGTATTTTGCAAATTGAATCTTGCAGGACGAGATTTAAAGTTGTGCACAATTCTAGTCGTAATGGAAACACCAACAAGGTGCAGTTTTACTTTATCAAAACTTCAGAAATTTTGGTTGTAGTTCATGTTAAGGTGCTTTAGAGCAAGACACCAAACTCCCAACTGCTTATTGTTGCACAAAAACACCAGCTTGCTAAATGAAATGATAAAATAACTTGTTGATGATTAAATGCTGGATGTCTTGTTATTTCCCTAGTCCGAGGAAAAGTATGCAGAGAAGTTATAATCACAAAATAACACCGAACAAACTTCACAGCCTGAAAACAGGAACTCAAAAAGGAAAAAGTTTCACTGAGACACCATCAGCAGCTTTGGAGAAATAATATTGATGTTGCAATAAACATCTTACCATATTAAAATTGAGATTTTATACAACACTGTTTGCAGACGCACATTGTGTATTTATGGAAAAAGCAGCCCATTTCTCTACAAATATAATATAAAGCAAACTCTAATACAGTTTTATAACTTGTGTTTATGCATGAGCGACAGATGGTCTCTGTAATTTGATTCCTCTCAGACTCTGCTCTGCAAAAAGTAATGTTATAAATGAGCCCAGACTCCGTCTACTGGCAAACACAAGAATCCTCTGCTCCATAAGTGATGAACTTGACTGTAATAGAAAGATATTTTAGTCCTGCTGCTGCTGCTGCTGCTGCTGTTTGAGTCTACATTCTGACTTTACAAGTACATGAATTCTGAACTGAAGTTATGCAATGCAGAAGGCATTCTTACATCACTCTCTGGCTCTGTGTGAGTCTATAATGAACACTGTCTCATCTGCCAAGATTTAACTGGAGAACAAAGCTGCCAAGGACCACTTTTAGTGTCCAGAATAATTAATATATACTTGTTATGGAAAACTTACACTCTGCTCATTTTGTCATTTCACGCCTGTAATCTTTTAAAGCACTGTGAAATAGAAAAGAGCAGATTTTGGATCCTTCTTCTACTTGTGATTCTGATAGAGGTAGCTCACAGCAGCTTAGACGTGCACATGTTTGACTCCTTAAATTTAGATGACACCAATCATGTTTTAGTTCAAACCAAACTAATAAGAGCATCTCGCCAGCTGTCAGCGGATTTCAAGTAACATTCCTCTCTTATTCCAATCTGTTAGTAAAATACCTCTGATACATAAAACAGATTTTCAGCCTGGAATTTCTGCAAAATAATTCGAAATTCAAGAAGCTGGTGTCTGAAAGAAAGACTATCTTGAGCCTTCTTTCACTCGTGGTTAGAGGTTTGGTGAAGCCATTTATTAACAATCAACTGTGTTTACTCTTTTTAAATCATACTGACAACAGAAACTTCCAAAATGACCCTTATCAAAAGTTTCTATCCCCCAGTTCTTAATAGCGTGTATTTCCCCCTTTAACATCAACGACAGCTTGAAGTCTTTTGTGCTCGTTGTGGATGAGGGTCTTTATTTTCTCAGATGGTAAAACTGACCATTCTTCTTGATTCTAAATTCTTGGTCTGTCTTGCATGAACTGCAGGTTTGAGATCTCCCCAGAGTGGCTCAATGATATTGAGGTCAGGAGACTGAGATGGCCACTCCAGAACCTTCACTTTATTCTGCTGTAGCCAATGGCAGGTGGACTCGGCCTTGTGTTTTGGACTTATCGACAACTTATCTTCTTTTTATTTTTTTGCCTCTGTATTTATGTCTCATAATTTCGACTTAAATCTTAGAATTTTTACTTTTTATTTCAACATTTCAGCTTTTTATTTCAAAAACTGCCTTTATTCCAAAACGTAGACTTTTCATCGTCTTAAAATTTTGACCTTAAGTGAGAAAGTTTGGACTTTTTTTCACAGAATCTTAAACTGATTTCTTAAACTTAAGAAGTTTCATCTCAAAATCTTGACTTTTTGTCTCAGAACTGTCTCAGAACTGTCTTTATTTCTAATTTTTTTTTACTTTTTATATTAAAATATTCACCTTTTATTTAAAAGTTTAAAACAATTATTACCTTCAGTTTTCATTTTCATCCTCGCATTAGAGTAGTAATATAGTAGTAGAGTAGTTCACATAAAGGAAGTTATTGATTATTTGTCTTAGAATTTTGTCTTTATTTCTCAAAGTTTCCACTTTTCATATTAAAATATTGACCCTTTATCTTCATCGTTTTTATTTTCATCTTCGCATTACAGCAGTAGCTTTTGATGATTCAATGATTTGATGTCATTTTCTGTCAAGTTTGTAAATGTTACTGTACATTGTGAAAATTTCACAAAAGTTTGATTTAAAGAAAATCGTGAATTCAATTGAAATCGCTGTATCTGCCAGAAAAATCACAATTAGATTTTTTTCTAAAATCGTTCAGCCCTACTTGCAAGTGCTGCCAAAGGAAGAGAATGGAACAAATATAAAAGGGTCTTGTGTGTTTTTTTCTTTTTTAACATGATTGGGTATTTACACCTAATGCCCCATAACTGCAACTTGGACCACTTTAGTTTGGTCACTGGACAGACACAGCAGGCATTAATGTCCTTAATAAGAAACTTGATTCAGGTCATGGTTTAAAAGGAACTCCAGCGTTCGGACTAAAAGCACAGCAGGAGTGGACACCGTGGAGTCTAGAAGTGTTTACCAGGCCTTGTTTTGGCTCTTTTTTTTTTTAGTCGGGTCAGGAAATGGCCAAGAAAGTTACTCAATTTGTTGTCCTTACTGAAAATTCTTGATGATAAACCTAAACATTATCATTCCTGTAATATTGTTAGTAAATGGGTCAATGACAAAAAGAGGGTCTAAAAACGTACTTTTTAAAAGTTCTTTGAAAATGGATAAAAACATATTTCTGAGAGAAGAATTATGTTTTCTAACAGATTTCAGTAGTTGACCAACATTTCAAAGTTTTTAGGTTCATTATTTTTTAGTATTTTTTAATTTGAGCACCCAAAAATGTCAGGTGGCGCAACCAAATATATGAAAATATATTTATATGTTCCTGTTATTTTTTCTGTGTGAAATTATTGGCAAGTATCTCTCAAGTGTCTGTAGTGACTCATACATTTTCATTTTGTGTGTTT
>RPOG01000923.1:85006-119981 GCA_008086565.1 Thalassoma bifasciatum
AAACACACAAAATGAAAATGTATGAGTCACTACAGACACTTGAGAGATACTTGCCAATAATTTCACACAGAAAAAATAACAGGAACATATAAATATATTTTCATATATTTGGTTGCACCACCTGACATTTTTGGGTGCTCAAATTAAAAATACTAAAAAATAATGAACCTCAAAACTTTGAAATGTTGGTCAACTACTGAAATCTGTTAGAAAACATAATTCTTCTCTCAGAAATATGTTTATTATCCATTTTCTAAGAACTTTTTAAAAATACGTTTTCAGACCCTCTTTTTGTCATTGACCCAAATACAAGATCTTGGACTTTGAATGGACCAGCCGCTTAATTATTACAGGCTTTCATTAAAAGAAAAAATCTCCAAGAGTAAAGACTAGAGGAGATTGTGATGTATTATGGCGAAGGACCAAATTTGGGAAAATGGTGTTGTCCATCAAAGGGACACAGGTGTGGAAAAAACAGCCCACTCATGTTCGACTTTGTGAAAATTACTGTACTTAATCTTTGTCTCTGTATTGTATAGACTTTTAATCTTTACGTTACTGGGGATTTTGATACTGTATTGTCATATTTCTATGTTTTAGCCAATTGTCCTGATCAAATAAATGAAATAAGTCCTCATAAAACTTTTTGTACTTGATTTAACTTTTAGGGAAGAGGACGACTTTATTGGTCCATGTATTGTGTCGCGGTGTCATGGAGCATAATTCACCATTGTGTGTTTGTTCACAGCACATTCTCTCTTAATGAGAAACTTATCAACGGATGGATTCACTCAGTATGAATTAATGAACGACTCCACTTGTGACACAACGATCCAAAAGGCAAAATGAGCCATCCTGTGATCAATCAAAGAGTTTAATGATGACAAAATAAATGTCACTGAAATGTCAAGAGATGTAATTGTTGCTGCTAATGTGAATAAATCGGAAATAAATCGCAAATTAACTGAAGCTTTTCATCTATTCTGAAGCTGTTTTGCGACACAGATATTTTTTTTTTTTTAGTCATTTCATTGGCTTTTCAAAACCTTTCAATGGAGCTTTTTGAAAAGGAGCTCTGCAGAAATTACATTTGGCTGTGCGCCTGGTGTGCTCAGAACACCACACATGCTTTACAAAAAGTGGGTCTGCCATTTAAATAAAGTCATTCAAAGACCTATAATTTTATCAGTGGAGGGTGGTTATGAATTTCTGGGGTGTGATGTCTTATTTAGAGGAAACGACAGCGTATAGAGGAGGAAACAGGCAGGGGAATATTTGGAATTGACTGCTGTGACATCTTTGGCTGTGATCTGTAGTGCTTTTTCCAGGATGAAGACTCAGTTTCCCATGAGCACCTTCACCCACTGTCTGAAAGCAGCAGACTGAGGCTCCCTTCCTGTAAGACTGAGAGCTACCGCAGGTCATTTCTCCCAACAGCAATAAGACTGTACAATCACAACATAGTCGGACTCTCACCTCATGTTGCTTGATCAAAAAAAAAAAAAAAATTCTACACATCACTTCACTGGTCACTTTTCATTGTTCTTTCTTTTTGGGTTTGTGTCCCATCATTCTTTGTAAATAGTGTTTTCCTTATTCTTTGTAAATAGTACAAGTTTTTATATATTTTCCTAAATTGCTAATTTCTAATAACTATCTTAAGTCTTTATTATTATAGTAATAATGACAATAGTAGTGGTAATAATAATAATAATAATGATGGTTCCATCAGTTCCATCACTCTGAGACTTTCTGACACTGTAAATATCACAGGTAACAATCAGCCTGTTTGAACGAGCTCCACTTTGTTATTCTGAAGAAAAACTCTGATCCACATTTCATCTAACTTGCACTGACAGCTGAATAATCTTCAAATCAGAGTTTATTTGCGTTACAAGCAGAATAAGTAATAAAAGGTCAAACTGAAATAATTCAGGTGAACTCCTGCAGTTTTTCCTCGTACGTCAATGAAAGAGCTCGATGAAAAAAAAACATAAATTTAAAAATCACAGAGCAAAGGTGAAGCGATTATTCATCCCTACGACGCAGGAATGACGGTGATAATCCAATAAATGTTCTCGCTAAAGGGAAGGAGAGAGCAATGTTTGATGAAATTAAAATAGAATATACAAACACGCTTTCATCAAAACAAACTGAGCACACAATCAAAAACACACACACACACAGTCCCTCAGCCATCCCTCCTGCCCGGCAGTCGAGCACATTAAAAAACAATTAGGTCGCTCTGATTTGTCTGTTTCTTTTTTCCGCCTCTTCGCCTCAGCAGCAACCTGCAGAGTCCAGCTGCTCCCCTCAGGCCTGAGCAGAGTGGGGGGGGGCAGGGAGAGAGCAACGCTGCTTCAAAGAGAAGAAGAAGACAGAGGGGGATCTTCTCTGAGGCTGGAGAGGTGGACGGGAGGAAGTGGCAGCTTGAATATACCCATAATGCAGTTTGAAATGAAGCTAAAGCGTTGTAGAGTCTGCCCAAACGTTTGCCATCTCTGGTTGCAGGTGACATCACTCACCTCTGTGGTTGTCGGCTCCGTGTGCAGGTGACTCGTGAGAGGATAATCCTCGCCGATCAATTCCCCTTCACAGCCAAAGTCATCAGGCGGCGCCAGGCGGGCTGATTTCATCTGTGGTCATTTCAAAGAAGGACAACGACAGGACGCGTTAAAGTGAAACAAACACATCACACAAAGCTGAGTGACCTGGTTAATGGAGCGACGCCGAGGTCGACTCTTCGATGCTCTTTGAAGGACGGATACAGGTTTTACACTTGTGTTGTGCTTGGAAAATGGTTGATCATTATTCAGAATAGAGTTTTTTTTGTTATTCTTAATTTTTTTTATTTCGTAAAAAATATACAACAGACACGCACACAAATCAACATAAGGCAGACAGGGTCATTATGAGTTAAAGAAAATTTTTTTGCCATAATATATCGTTCTGTAAAAGGAAGAATCACAAGAGAAGACAAATTATAATAATGATATCATAAAAATGATCATTTAAAAAAAAAAAATCACCCATTAACACACATATGTAGATTTAATTATACATCCATTCGCACAAAACTAAGATAACTAAAACAAAACCCATACAGAAGTACTAACAAAACAAGAACAATAGCAGGAGTTATGTTCTTCAGTGGTGTAAATTTCTAGTTTTTCAGTGTCAAAGAAAAGGTCCTGTTAGTCCAAACATTTTTGTAGTAGGGAAAGAGATGGTTCTTTGCACAATAAGAGATGAAAAAAATGCAATTACTGATTCATATAAGTTTTCCAATTCTTCTAATACTATTCTCCCTTTATGGCTGCTTGTCTTAGAGAGAAAGTAAATTTAAAGAGATTAATGTAAAACTATAAGAAAGACTTAAAACCATGATGAAACAATCAAAACTGGAGAGGGGTCCCGCATTTCCTTTCAGCAAATTCTAAATGTTAAAATGCTGAGCACTGCATATCAACACTCTCGCATTTCCTTGCAAAAAAACCTTAATTTTGAAATGCTGAGCCCCGTTTCAACATTAAGCACTTTCTTGCAGCAAATGCTTGATGTTGAAATGCTGACCCATAACCCTAGCATCTACATTGCTCCATTGGAGCAGAGCTGAACTGAGAGACATGCATCAATCCTATTTATCAACTCTAAAGGTCTTCAGCATTTCAACATAATTATTAGATGCATGTTGAAATTTCAAAAACAATAAAAAAAAACAAGAAAAAACGTGAATTTATAAGATATAAAACCCAAAATAATGAGTCAAACATGAAAACTATGAGATTCACAGTTAAAAACATGACATTCATATCAAACTTATGGGAAGAAAGTACAACCCCAAATATGAAAATTCAAGGTTTCAAGATGAAAAAGTCAAAAAGTTGAAATTTTGAAGTAGAATGCTAAATGATGAGGAAAAAAATTACAAGAAAAGTCAAAGCTATGGGACAAAAACTGAAACCAATAAAAAGTTAACAGTATGGGATTAATGTCAAAATTGTATGATGAAAATGGAAGATAAGTACAATAAATGAAGCTAAAATATGAAAATGAAACAATGACATAAAGAGATGAAAATCAAAAGTGTAAAAAAAAAATCAATATAATGAGATCATTTCAATTAAAATAGAAAAAATTCCACTGATATTTTACTTTTAGTACTGTTTTTGACAGTTCTAAAGTTGTATTTTTCAGTTTTAAAACTCTGTAACTAAACCTTAAAAATGTTACTTTCCAGATTCATCTCTATGAATTTTCTTTTTTTTCTACTCTATTACTGTATTTTAAAGTAATAATGTTCTATACAGGTTTTTTTACGCTACTTTTTCAGAAATAATCCGAAACAAAAGTCCATATTTAGGGATAGAAAAGTCGTAAATGGTGAAATATTTTGACTATGGACAAGTCAGTGATACTTTTGGCAAAACTTTTTAAAGGTTTTCATACAAACAGCCCATTCATATTGGGGGAAACTTTTCCAAAAACCTTATGGACTTAGTTTCTGTCAGTAAGTCTATAAAAAGCTTCCCACAAAGCAAACGGAGTCGGGTCAGCTGGCGGTCACAGCGTCGTACTGTCTCTTGAATCGTAACCAGCGTGTTCAGTTACTCACCCAATTAGGATTTAGTCGACTGTTTTTGTCACATTGCAGAGGTCACACGGCGCTGATTGACTCAGCCGAGCTGAAGGCGAACCCACGGGAGCAGAGAGAGAGAGAGAGAGAGAGAGAGAGAGAGGGTCCCATCTGACTGGTGGAGCTGCTGCTGGTGGAGGTGGCGTTGGTGATGGTGATGGTGGCGATGCGCTCCCTCTGGCGTCCTCCGTCTGTGTTTTATAATCAGGGACGACCACGAGGCTGAAGAGATACGTATTAGAGCTCGGCTGATGGCGTTCATTTCAATCGCTGCCAATTTATTCTCCCAAATAATACAACACTAATCTAATAATGACAAGGAGGGGAAATTGCTTCTCACCAATGCTTGGTCACACACACTCTGCAGAATCACTGAGTGTGTGTGTCGGGTGTGTGTACATGTATAAAAAATATGTGTTTGAGCCGTGTTCCCCAATGGGGTTTCATTTGCTGCTGTTGTGAGGATTTTGTCTTTAATTTTAGTCACAGTTTACATTTAGTGAGCCAGTGTGTGTGTGTGTGTGTGTGTGTGTGTGTAAGACAGGCTGAAACTAATTCTTCCCACCATTATCATTATGAGACAGGGTGCGCAGAGCTGAGAGGGGATTACTGTCTTTGTCATCCTCTACATCACTTACTTTAATAAAACTTCAAGCCTGTGATTACATTTCATATGCAAATATTGTATGCTGTGTGAATAGAAAAGCAGGAGTAAGACAAGGTTAAGACTGAGTCACCGCTCAGTCTGAGCTCCCTTCATGTGCAAATACATGTGAGATAAAAGCAGACTCACATTGTGGAAGAAGAAAAGAAGCAGAGGTAAGGTTGGTTTAAATAAAAAATACCACATTAAAAACAGTAAATCACACACAGAGGTACCAAGTTCTTTGACTCTGACATTTTACTTTGTAGCATGTGGCATCATGAGGATACTGATATTCCAAAAACATGTAACTGGTAAAATTTACAGCGAAAAGATGCTGATTCTGCTTAAAAATTATTAACACCTTCAAACCCCCATAATACATCCTGGGATTTTAAACAACCATAATAGTGCAGCGGATAACTGAAAAATCATTCAAGTGGTGATACCATAGACTGTATAATGAGTGGACGTAACGACGTTCGGCTCAAACTGAAGCCTCCAGCAGATCGGGGCGGGGGACCACAGACCGACGTCATATCCAGTATTCGGGGCGGGGGACCACAGACCGACGTCATATCCAGTATTCGGGGCGGGGGACCACAGACCGACGTCATATCCAGTATTCGGGGCGGAGGGGTACTATTCCAGATATGAGCCGGGAAAACTTTAAAAAGTTACGATACCTCGTAGAAACGTTTCTCTCATCCTTACGCTAAGGTAGTATGACGATGTCATCTGGCTGCATGGTGTTCAGGTGTTTTTTTTTTCTGAGAAGTTAGTTTCTCATTAGTTATTGGACGTTAAAAACCGCGATATAAGTTTCGTTTTACGATAGTTGACAGCTGCCTTTCGTGAGTAGTTAATAGTAGAAATAACTGCACAAAAAAATCGCAATTGCAACACAGAAAATAATGTTCGCAATTAGATTATTTTTGCAAACCGTTCAGCGCAGTTCCACCGAGACCGCCTCTTTTGGTCGGTCTGAACTGAGTCCCTATTTCACACCTATCTTTTTAGTTTTAGACCGAACAACGTTGGAGTGAAAGACCCCTCAGAAACCTCCTGGATCACATGCTGCCAGTAAACTCTCCTCCTCTGATAACTTCCATCTTTCAAAAGTAGAGCAGTCACGTCAAACGGATGCTCCCTCATCAAACCTCCTCTGTGGTTCGGCCTCACGTTTGACTTTGAGTGTTTCATGCATGTCAGGGCTGCGTCAGGTTGGTCGAGCGGCTGCGTGTGCGTGTAAATCATTCCCCTGACACACCTCACACATGCACAGGCTCAGAGCTGACAGTGCGTGACTAAACACCCCCTCCAACCCCCCACCCCCCACCCTTGAACCTGCCTGAAAGGATCTGACTGCTCCAATGAGGCGGGGCACACCAGACAAAGCACATGTGGGTGAGCGACCACGAGCTGAAGGAAGGGGGAGGGGCTGGATGTGTCAATCATCTCAGCTGGGGACAAGGACGCTCAGTGTTGGAGTTTAAGGATGGGAAGTTCAGGAATGGAAAACCAGAACTATTGTCTCTGGACTTGGTTTGGAGGGCGTTTTGTTTCTTTGAGAGATGGGAAACTGGGTGAGCTTGATGGATGTCTTCGCCATAGATATATATAAATATAAGAAGGCTAGATGCCTCAAGGCGGAGTCAGCAGCATCATCACCGTGGCGACCATCTTGGAGCAGGCCTCCTCTGTACTGTAGTCAATGGAAAGGATGATGATTTACTGTCATGTCACGTCGGTTATGTTAAGTTAATAATTTTTTACCTTGTTCTAGTTATGTTTGTCCTGTCTGTTTTATTTTGTAGTCACGTTTTCTCCTCTCGTTTCAGGTCACTTCACTTCCTCCCCTGGTGTTTTTCCGCCGTTGTGATTGTCATCCCTGCTCCTCATTGTTTCCACCTGTGTCCCTTACCTCTTGTATTTAAGTCTGTGTCCTCCCTTTGTCCTGTGTCAGATTGTCTTGTCATGTGCGTCTGTAGTAGATCTTTAAAACCAAGAATCAAGTTGAGTCCTAGATTTTACCAGCTTTGCTGTGATTTTGAGTTTATCTTTTACCCTGTTTTCCAGCGCTGCTGTGATTTTGAGTTTATCTTTTACCCTGTTTTCCAGCGCTGCTGTGATTTTGTTTTCCGCTTTGCTCCTGCCTTTTGTTAAATAAATTCTTATTTTTTGTGAGTACGAGTCGTGCGCCGGAGTCCTTTTGCCAGTCCTGTCATTTACTCACTAAAACACTCATAACTCGCTGGATTCTTGACGGATTCACAAAAGGATTGGTGTTTTACGAACTTTATTCACGAGGCTATGATTCAAGTTGAACATTTTAAATCAAAATTTAAAAAAAATATATATATTCCTAAGTTTGCAAGTTAATTAGCTAAATGTCTGAAGTTTATAACAAACCAAGCCATTTAAAAATCGGTTGAAAATTGAGCAATCTACAGTTATTTCAAAGTCAATGCTCCATTGTCTGTAATGTAATGAGTGATCGAGCAGCCCTGTTCCAAAATGGCCACCATGTGACAACGTTACCTCCCATTGGCTTACAGCGCGCACGAGGCATCTAGCCTTCTTGTTCATATCTATTGTCTTCGCCTCTGCTCTCACAGATCTTTTCAAGTAAGTGATTCGGTTCAGTTGTTCACACAGATGATTTGTTCATTTTGAACTAATCGTCCATGAACGGCACATCACTACTTTTCACAAGCCACGGTCAAAATTTTTAACAAATAGTGATCTTTTCTTGAACATGTTCAGTTGAAAAGTTACTTAAGTATAATATAGTAGCATTCAAAAGTATATTATATCCAAATATATTTAAATACCTGTCTTTTTACTTTCTCAATAGTTTCATATTTTTGAACATTACCAAAATAAATGACTATAACTCCCTCCATATTTGAGAACCAGTGGTTCTTTGGTGGTTTTCCCACATATTCTGTCAATCATTATTTGTTTTTTTCAGTAGCAAGTTCTTTGTCTTTGTCTTTACGTGTTCTGTTGAATGTCTAGTATTCAATAGAAATACCTGCTCTCTAATGTTTCTGTGATGACATGTAGGAAATTGTTGAAAAGAGATTCGATTCTCCATCAGATGGGAGTATTGTCCGGAGATTTTCTCACAGGCCGAGGTCTTCATTATCTCCTCAGATTACTTCACCTCTGCTCGAAAAAATCAGCCCTGGACTGAGCATGTTTGAATTTCACCTTCCCTGCCTCTTACAAAGTCAAGTAGCAGTGCTCGAAGCCAGAGTTTGGGCAAACCCATATTGAACTAATCAATCACCTAATTCAGTTTCTTGTTGAAATTGGCTAATTATCCCTCAGCCCAGTGGAAAAATCAATCCCGCTGATGACTCTGATTGGGCCAGCCTCACTCCAGTTGATTATAAAAGAGGCTTGATGGGAAAGAGACAGCCTGCTGCCATCAGAGGAAACACAGGAGCACGAGTATTCACAGTTCAAAACACAAAACATTACTCCAGGCTGACACCACAAATCTTTCCCCTTTTTTACGAGGTGAAGGTTGCAGCTTTTGAAGTATAAAACTGTTTTAGATTGAGTGGGTACACAGCAGGAAAGGTTTCGTTTGTAAAAATCAGATGGATTATTGTTTTTGAAATCTTTTATTCATGAACTCTGGATGAATTTTTGGCTTTTTCTGGCCTTTGGGAATTTATGTTTAACAAAAATGTTAACAAAACACATCCACTCTCCCGCTTTCTCGCTTCCACTTTATTTTCCTTTCTTCTGAATTATTGGAAAATAAAGTTTTAAAAGCCCCCAAAATATGAAATCAAAATGTGAACACACTCATTTATAATCCAAACACTGCTGGAAGCCACAATAAAAATTCTACAACTTGACGTGTACTAAACGTTTGCACAAACAGCATTGTAATATCAATAATTACCGTAATGACTCAAATATAGGATGTTTATACCTTCAAGTACATCCAGAAAAAGTCTAGTTAGTCCTTTAAAATTTGAGGTAAAGTTATCATCATGAGAGGTGAGGGTACATATTGTGACTTAGTCCATTTGTCGCTCACAACCCCAACTCCAGGGGATGAAAGATGGAGAGATACAGTGATCGTCTGCAACAAAGTGACTCCCAAATTGGTTTAATTGCTCAGAATCACACGTCATTCCACATGGTGTATTGTTTCGTTTCATGTTATTGACTGAAGTACGCCAACCAGTGTCTTGAAGTGGTTGTAGCAATGCCTTACAGTGTTTGGAACCTGGAGCTTGCCGTAGTTATGCTGAGCCATGAGCCTAAACGCAACTTTTCTTTTTGGACATTTAGAGTTCTTAGTGTTGCTTTAAAAGAATAACTGTGACATGTTTCTGTGATGAAAGTTGAAATTCTGTTTTGAAACAAAAGCTATATCGATGTATGCTAACTGCTAGCATATCAATAGGATTTCCCTTATATTCTAGCATCAAGCTAGTGTTACGTTTTCCATGTTGTTTTTGGTCCAATCGGAGACGTACAACATACTGAATGTCATAAGAGCCATTTCATGAGGTATTCATCAGGTGCCAGGTGTGTCTACAGGGGTGGGGCACAAAACGTTTTTTTGGAAATGTGTGTAAATATAGATATGAACTGTTGGATGTTATTGAACTCTGATCAATGGATACTTGCATGTTATTGAAGAGCTGTGAGCAATAAAATCCACGAAAACAGAAGACGGAAAATGTTTTTTCATCAATTGTTTTGCCCTTGTAGGAATCTTCTCAGGGGCTTTAAGTTTAAGTTTAATCTCTTGTGAGACAGTAATGTAAATTTCTTTGTGAGCACAATTTTACAGCTTCTTAAGTAAAACTTTAAGCAGAAAATGCTGAATCAGAGTTTTCTTGGGAGACTATTATCTAGCTGCTACGCTAAGCTAGCTGGGGCAGAATAATTGATGTAGCATCTGTCCACTGCAATGCAATGTATTGAATTGATAAGAGAATTATTAAGCAAAACGGCTAACGATAACCATGGATTGAACCATTTCTTATTAATTCCTAACAGAAAGCGGTTCATGAATCCCATTCCTAGTCGCACTGTAATGCTTTTATATAGTTCAAGTGTTTATTTATAGTGGCCCTAAAGGGCAAAACGCAACGGAAAAAAGGAAAACACGACAGCGAATCAATCAAACCAATTTGTTGTTGTGTTTTTCTTTCTGCTGTTGTTTTCTTGTATTCTTATTCTTGCTGTTGTGTTCTCCTTTTTGCCTTGTGTTTCTGATTTGCTGTTGAGTGTTTTTTTTTTTTTTTTTTTTTTTTTTTTTTTTTTTTTTTTTTTTTTTTTTTTTTTTTTTTTTTTTTTTTTGNTCCTCCTCCTCCTCTTCAGTCTCTCTAATCCAAGTGTCAACACTGGCCTTGGAGCACTTGTCAAACACATAGATGCTGCATGCGCATATGGCAAACTGCACGCACACACACGGATGGATTCAGTAAACTCCTGCGCACACACGCACACAGATGGATCCCGTGACAGCGCTTTCAACATAAAGTGACCAGAACATATGCCTGTCAGCGCACACTGACAGTAAAGCGCCAGGCTGTGATGGGAGACAGTTGGGTCCCTTTTTCTTCCAAGTGCTGAGTAACATCTCCGTCCTCTAACGAGGCTGTAATTCTTTAATTGAGGCTTAAAATGACGCCATAATGGGAATTCACCATATCTGCCATTCATACCCATAAGTCATGAAGAGCGTTTCACACAGGCATTGTTAAAATCTGGTGCTTCAGATTCAGTTTTAAGGGAATATTATTCCTCTTTAAGTGCTCAACCTGCTGTTCGTGTAGAGTCAGTCTGAATCTAAAAAGCTCCCCACGAATCTCACTGAGAGAAGACCTCCAACAGCAGAAAACAGTTGCAAAATGCACTGAGACCGAGATATCAGATATAAGTTACAAGATCGGTAACTTTTCGTCTAACTTGATGTACTTACCTTAAATTGACCCATCGCTACATGTGAAGATATATGTGCGTGCTCCACATTCACACCCTTAGACAAATGGTTCGATTTTTTAATTTTAAGGCCCTCTTGGACCTCCATACCTGCCCAGCTTCTGATTCCTGACACCTGTGAGCCGGTTACAAAAGCCTCTGCTCGGCTCCTCCCACTCTCTCTCACTCTGCAGCCAGGATCAGCAGCAAGGCAGCACCATTTGATCCTCATTTTTGACCTTTTGCAAGTGTTTTTTGTAATTAATTATTGTCAATTATTATCTTCTTTAACTCCTGTGCTGCTACCCCAGAGCCAGGGTTGTAACAGTTTGGGGGCTCGTCCGGGATAAGTAAGCCTGAAGGAGTGTGTTTGTTGTTTTTCCCTAGAGTGAAGAGTCTTGGTTTGTCCTTCATAATTGTGTGCTGTCAGGGATGCTGTTAGCTGCTGTTTGCATGTGCAGAAGTCTAATTTCTCTCACACTCATCCACTACCTGTCGCCACATGCATTCACAAATTCATGACTTTTTCTCACCTGTAAATACAGAAACACAACATGGAGCTTAGCGTGGCTGCTTCATGTAGTATATCTTGGTCTTCTGCAGATACACATGTGCACCCGTGTACCCTAAAGACCCCTAAGCTGCCCCAAAATGCTCACTTTAACCACCAAGAACACACCAAAAAATATTACATATGCTCATGTTCTTGAATATTTCACATTAAACAACTGAACAAGATTGCATGCAAAATAACAAAAATTGTGCCTTTGTGGCTCGGAATGTAAGTGGTTCCTGTTGTTTCTGCAGTCAGCCTCAAGTGGACACTCAATGAACTGCAGTTTTTTTATACCTCGATATGGGCTTTATATATTTAGACAGGTAGTAGCTGCAGATGCAAGCAAGCAAATGTTTTGCTGCTTGGTTTTTCATCCAAATACTGGAAGGCATCAGGTTCAAAGTCAAGCAGGAAAGAACCAATGACTGATGACATAATGGTCGCCAGTTAGCATGGTTGCTCTTTATTCCAAAACACCTGCTGCTCTTTAACTGTTGTTATCAGAGTCTGAACAACCAGCCAAATTGCTAGCATGTCTTTGTGATGATGCAGGTCATAGAGGGGTCCATACTGCCAAGTTCTGGGCAGACAAATCCAGTGAAGTGAGTCACAAATACGAAATGTAGGACTCAGATGTACACAATGCATTTGTGTTGAATGAAATCCAACCACACAGCTGCTCGATCCCTCTCTGTCTCTAACTGTGGTTAACATTGCTCCAAGGTCTTGGGAACAGAGTTTCATGCATACATAAAATATGAGCACTAATGACCAGTTCCACCATTACTGCAATGTGCAATTACCATCATAATGATTTGCCATTTATTTGCTTTCACAGCAATGTGAAGAATTGGCTTTAATTAATAATTTGCTGGTGAGGAATTAATTGGAGGATGCAGTTGTCGCAGCTGTGAGAGTGTCCCCTGCCTGAACTGAGGGCACAATTAAGGAATGATTGTCAGGGCTGCCATGTTGAAATGTGACCCAGACCGAGCGAGGGAGGAAGGGAGGGAGGCAGAAGTGAGACTGACAGACAAATGGAGGGTGTTTGGTTTAGCGGCTGTCACTGAGTCATCTCGCCCAGATGCTGCTGTCGGCTGGTCAGAGACGGAGCAGGGCGATGTGATTTAAACAGCGACAAATATTCATTAACAGAGTCATCTGCTGTATCTCATGAAAAAAAAAAAAACTTACAGCTCCCAGCACTTTCCTCTTTTCACTTCAGGAGCACAATCAAAAACAGGGAAGAAGGTAAAAGAAAGTGCAGACAGGGGAACAAACATCATGTGAAATGGTTTGATTGGTGCAGGATTAGTATTGTCAGGGGGACGTTTGTCAGCAGCCAACTATAACAGACCATCATCATCTGTGGAATTCAGACAGGATTAAACTCATTGTCCATGATTATCATGAATTAGCAGATCTCCCTCGGTGACATACAGTATGAGCTGTGCAGACCCTGTTTCAGTAAAACAGCCTCATAATATCAGTGGCTCTACAAACCTAATTCCAATGAAGTTGGGATGTGAAAATGTAAATAAAACAGAATACAATGACTTGAAAATCCTGTTTAACCAATATTCAATTGAACACACTACAAAGACAAGATATTAATTGTTCAAACTGATGAACTTTATTGTTTTTTTTGCAAATAATCACTCATTTTGAATTTGATGCCTGTAACATTTTCCTAAAAAGCTGAAACAGGTTCAATAAAAGACTGTTAAAGTTGATAAATGCTGAAAAAACAGCTGTTTGGATCATTCCACAGGTGAACAGGTTCATTACAAACAAGTGAGTGCCATGATTGGATATAAAATGAGCATCCCCGTAAGTATGGGGCCAGGTTCACAACTTTGTCAACAACTGCGTGAGCAATTAGTTTAAGACCAGTATTGCAGGAATTGATGGATTTCATCGTCTACAGTCCAAAATATCCTCAAAAGATTCAGAGAATCTGGAGAAATCTCTGCACGTAAGCAGCAAGGCCCAAAACCAACATTGAATGGCCGTGACCTTTGACCCCTCAGGCGGCGCTGCATTAAAAACCCACGTCATTGTGTAAAGGATATTAGCACGTGGGCTCAGGAACACTTCAGAAAACCATTGTCAGTTAACACAGTTCATCACTACATCTACAAGTGACAGTTCAAACTCTACCATGCAAAGACAAAGTCAGACATCAACAACACACAAACGCCGCAGAACTCCTTTTGGAAATCATGGACGTGGNATCCGGATTGTTTTCAGTGCAAAGTTCAAAAGCAGCATCTGTGATGGTATGGGGGTGTGTTAGTGCCCATGGCATCATGGGTAACTGTCCCAGTATCTGTGAAGGCAGCATTAATGCTGAAAGGTACAAATAGATTTTGGAGTGTTGTTAAAGGAAAGGTGATGCCCATGTCCCACCTTTTTTGCAAACAATTAACATCAAACATCTTGTCTTTGCATTATATTCATTTGAATATAGGTTAAACAGGATTTCCAAATTATTCTATTCTGTTTTCATTTACATTTCAAATAATATCCCACCTCCAATGGAATTGGGGTGACATTTCCTTTTTATTTTTTTCACCTTGAAAGCCAATGTTGCTTCCCCAAAAGGAGAAGGAAGCAGGGGCGCATTTCAGTATAGAATCAGACCAGTAGAAGTTAATATTCTTGTTTCTACTACTACTACAGCTTTAGGATTACGCCAGTCTCACCCACAACAGTCACTACCTAGAAAGATATGTTACGCCCCAACTAAAAGTGGCCCTATGGGGCTAACAATAATCCACAAAAGATTCACATAAAACATACTGAAACACACTTTAAACAATACAAAAGGGATTTATTAGGAAAAACACCAGGAACATAGTGCAATAACCACAAGACAAAACAAAATCCCCAATTGAGAGGCAGCAGGGCAGCAGTCCTCAACTCAAAAGCCTCTCCCAACTGCAGGCTGCTCTCAGCTTTTAAAGGCAGGTGAGCCTCATCAGCAATTAGCAGCCTCACCTGGAAAGAGCAGAGGGGAGGAGGGAACAAAAAACATGGAGCCGTAACAGATACCTGTCCCTAGAAGCAGTGTCTTGATGCTTTTGAGCATTTGGTTTGACCCCAGACCAAAAATCAGGTGGTATTCTGATAAAGAAGACTCAAATTACAGACTGAGGTTAAAGTTGAAGAGGTTAATTCATTTGCTATTGATCCAAAACAAGACGCTTCCAAAAAATTTCATTCACTGAAACAATTTGTAGCTTCTCAAATTCACATTTTATTGATTGATCTCTCTAATATATGTTCAGTCTGGATTCCTCCACACTTCCACAGCACTAGTTTCCTTGAATATCAATATTTCATAGACCTAACACGACCTCTGTGACCCCTTGATGCAGGTCATTGATTGCGTGCACGCCCGGCTGCAGAATCAAAGACTGTGCGGATCATATCACACCATCACAATAAAAATAAGCACAAGCCCAATCAGATTTGTATTAAAAGCAAACAAAAAGCATCCAGATTGTGTCCACCTGCTGTTGTGTGGCGGTCGCCGACCTCAGCACAGCCGAACACAGAGGTAATAACCAGGCGGGCTCCCCGGAGGTCTCCCCTCTGCCCTTTAATCCATGTGAGAGCAGCTGGACCTCTGCAGAGGAGATGAATAACCACAACACTCGCTCTCGACACCCTCACAGGGGTCGCGTGTCAAGATCAGACGCCAGCAGCCTTCGTGTTTATTACATGAGCGAGCCAGGACTCGGCCAGAGCTGAAAGGAAAATGGGGGGGGGCGGGAGAAAAATGTCACAAAGTGGGATCAGAGGTTCGGAGGTGGGAGCACCTGGACGGAGAGCAGTTTGGATTTGTACCCGTCAGTGTTGGACAGGAACGCATTACTTTTAATAGTATTACTTTTACTTGTTGAGTCGTGTAACAAATCACTCTTAAAATCTAGGAATAATTTTACAGTTACTCACCAAAAAAGTGAGTCGTTACTTGTTACTTCTTTGTCATTTATGATTTAAAATGCAAAAATCAGATTAATGTCATCATGTTTGTCCGAACAGCGAGAGAGCTCCAGTCGTGGTTGCCAGGTTTGTGGTTTTCCAGCAGAATCCAGCATCTTTTAGGCTCAGTGGGTAGTTTTCTTGGCTTCTTTTTTTTACATAACTGGCAACCCAAGCAAGCTTGAAAGATGGAGCGGTACGTTTTTAAGTTTAATGACTTGAAATTCACCCATTAGTTTTGTGGAGAAAGATGACAGTACCATGTCAGATGTAAGTTTCAAATTAAATCAACTTTGACTGGATTGAAAAAACTTTGTCTCTCGTTCCTCATGTGTATATTTTATGTGGCCTCAAACTTTAATGGATTCAGAGGCTGCAGAAAATAACACACCAGCAATTTCATTCCTGATTTAGAGGTCATGTGCAAACTCAAAATCAAGAAGAGAAATTAAAATAATACATTTTATTCATAACGCACTTTTCATCTCCAAGAAATCACAAAGTGCTACAAGGGCTTAGTAATAAAAAAAGAACATAGGTCGCAGAAAGCAGGTGAAAATCAGTAAAAAAAAAAAAACGTTATCCAAATTATGACAGTGTATTTTTCTGACAGACAAACATAACAAGAGGAAAAAAAATCACTCAGACTTAATAAATATCATTAAAATTGTGGACTGGAGAAGCAGTAAACAGCGTCACTATCCTCTTTTTTCCCTCTCTTTTCAAAGGACAATTACCAACTTGGTGTGTTAATAAAAGTAATATAATCAGCAGGGGTGAAAGTAATTAATTACAAATACACAGATTACTGTAATTAAGTAGTCTTTTGGAGTACTTGTACTTTTATAAGTAGATTTTCAAGTCTGTACTTTAACTTGTACTTCAGTAATTATTATGCCATGTAATCTACTTAGTTACTTTTAAAATCATAGTTAAGTACTGAGTACAATTTTCATTAATATCCCAAGCTTTTATCTGCATTTTTGTAGCCAGTAAGATGATTTGATAACAAACAAGCCATGAAAACCAGGACATATGGATGAAAAACAAAGCAAAATAGAAAAAATGTTAATGGATATTCATGATTGAAAAATGTATTCATGGATATTCTATCAATAGTCGTGGCAGCAGCTGCAGCTCATCTAATTGTGTTTTTTGTCTGTCTGAGACCTTTGCTGGATAAGGAAATAAAAACTTAAATGAGAAAAAGACAAAAAAAACAACCGATGAAATGAGTGAAAAACACTTCTTTTCTACCTTATCAGTTATTAATGATTATTGATTGTTTAACTATTGGTGAAGAAAATCACAAAATGTAGAGCCCTATCTAGAGAGGTGACAGTGACATCACCAGTTAAAAGTAACTAATAATCTGACTAATACTCTGTACTTTTACTCGAGTATTTTTCTAACACCAGTACTTTTACTTGTGATTGAGTAATATTTTAACAATGTAACAGCACTTGTACTTGAGTACAGATTTTCAGTACTCTTTCCACCACTGATAATCAGTAATGTAATGTATTATTTTTGGTAGGGGGTAATAAGTAATGAGTAATTTACTACTTTTTTTCAGTAACAGGCCCAACACTGGTCACCGTGGTCAGAACGAGGCACATGAGACGACGTCAGCTTTGTTTTAGTGATTGTTTGTTGTCAGTCCGAGGCAGATAGAAACTTGAGGGGATTACACACCTTTTCAAACTCTCCTCTGTAATCCTCAAAGAGGACAACAAACACCTGAGGCACAACGCCTCCTCACAGTCCCTAAAGATGTGTGTATACGACGCTGATGGAGGGTTTGTGACTTCAGAAGCTGCCGTCCTCATTTACATCCTTCACAAGTTCTGTTTTTTTTTGTCTTAACTCAAGGTCAGACACCCACCCATGGGGAGAGAACCACGGCACCGCAGAAGAAAACAAGTTCAAGATCTCCTCTCTGAACGTGCCGTCAGATACGAGGGCCGAGATCCCAGGAACAACATGTTGTTTCTTCAGGAGAGATTCTCATTAAGTCGTGTTTTTATTCTGTCTTTGAGGGGAAAAAAAACACGTTGCTGGAGGATCTCTAGTTAGTGTCAATCTTTGCAACCCCTGAACAAAGCAGGGTGTCTCCCCTGTTTGCTAATCTTGTCCTGCATGTGTGTGTGAGGTGTTTTTTTCACCATCTAACATATCTCTCACTGTCAGTCTAAGCTGTGGAGAGTTTAAGTTTGGAAAGCGCAGATCCTGGGGCTGAATGCTTCACACTCCTGTGTTAAATCAGCGGCGTAGCTTATGTGTAGCTCTGGTCCAGACCATAGACTGTATAATGAGTGGACGTAACAACGTGAAGCCTCCAGCAGATGCCCCGCCCCCTGGTGTCTGGCTACAGTATAAGCCCCGCCTCCCCATGTATTCCAGATATGAGCCGGGAAAACTTTAAAAAAATCACGATACCTCGTAGAAACGTTTCTCTCATCTTTACACTAAGGTAGTATGACGATGTCATCTGGCTGCATGGTGTTCAGGTGTTTTTTTCTGAGAAGTTAGTTTCTCATTAGTTATTGTACGTTAAATACCGCGATATAAGTTTTGTTTTAAGATAGTTGACAGCTGCCGTTCGTGAGTAGTTTTTATCGGGGATATAAGAAACTCCGGGAAAGAGCCAAAAGGAGACTAAACCTTCTGAAGAAGAAGAAATAAATATTTTTATTTCTCTTTTTTACTTGGCTCCAGCGGAAATTCTCTACTGCGCAGACTCTGGCTGCACAATGGCGGCTCGAGAAACGGGTTTTTATGGCTTCAAAATTGTGGAACGGTGACAGGCGGAAGCACGCTGTCCATTCTATATACAGTCATTGGTCCAGACGCATGGAGCCAACGTGCAGCTTCTTCAAAATGCAGCAAGGCGTCAAAACAACACATAACAAATGTCCTGTGATCGGTCTTTCAGTGTTAAAAACATTTTTGGAATCGTACACATCTGCTGTAAATTTCACCTCCTCATCCTCCCTTTTCTATCCTTCATTGTAATAATTGCTGGCAACAGGAATCAGCTTCAATGTGACATAATCTGCTCAAAATCACTGTGAAAAGGAAGCAGAACACAGGCGATCAGACGATACTGTAATTTGCAATTTGCTTATTGTCGGCAAGGACCTGGCGGTGTGTAATTGCTCAAATACAGAATCTGGTGCTGTATATGGGTCACAAGTGCCCAACACTTCTAGCTTGTTTCGGTATCTCTCCTTCTCGGCCGCTGACAGGTGAGATAAATGAGGTTTTTTTTTTTTAATGTCTGCAGAGGTTTCAATACACCCTGTCATTTTTGAACGTTGTTTTGCCCTCCAGGGCTTCCAGCGAGTCACGTGACTGAAAGCTATGAATTGGACTAGGGTGTTTGCGTGACTTCTACGCAATCTAAATATTGTCATTATTTCGATAAATGGGTCAATGACAAAAAGGGTCTAAAAATGTATTTTTAAAAAGTTCTTTGAAAATGGATAAAAAACACATTTCTGAGAGAAGAATTATGTTTTCTAACAGATTTCAGTAGTTGACCAACATTTCAAAGTTTTTAGGTTCATTATTTTTTCGTATTTTTTAATTTGAGCATCCAAAAATGTCAGGTGGAGCAACCAAATATATGAAAATATATTTATATGTTCCTGTTATTTTTTCTGTGTGAAATTATTGGCAAGTATCTCTCAAGACTCATACATTTTCATTTTGTGTGTTTCATTAGTTTTATTTGTGAATAAGATAAATAATTTGATGTTAAAATAACATTTCACATTATTACATTGGTTGTACCACCTGACATGGAAATTGTTCCAGTCACCAATGAAGTGAAAAAACCTTTTTTATCAGTANTTCAGAGAAATCTACAAACTTTTCCACTTGGTCACAAATGTCATTTGGGCTCCTCTGGCTGATGCAGTTTCCTGTTTCCTGTTTTATTCTCTTCACTTTAAAATAAAAGTCTAATGTTACGGTTGCACCACCCTGACATTTGACAAGGTGAAAATTACGGGACAAAAGTTTTTTAAATTTCTCAACAGCTTGAAAATTCTTTTCATTTGCAAAGAATGTTTTATTTAAAAAGGTTCAAGCATAAAATAATGCCACTGTATTTTTAATTTCCATTTACAATAACTGACATTCAATTTTTAGAGTTTAATTACTGTGGATACTTGTCAGGACGGTTGCACCACCTGACATTTTGGGGGTTTGAGGAACCAAAACACAAAAAAACATGTTATTTTTTAATAGTTTAAAGATGTGTTCAAATAAGACAGGTTTCATAGAATAAAGAAATACATGTGATGAAATACTCAATTCATGATGGAAGGAAATATTGCACTCAGACACAAAAAAGGGACGTCACGTCATTGACCCAAATACAAGATCTTGGACTTTGATAACCACCAGCTGTTTTTGGATGCCTGCCTCATTTTTAAGATTTTGAATGGATCAGCCCCTCAATTATTACAGGCTTTCATTAAAAGAAAAAATCATTGACCCATATACAGAAACATGGCTGTGTGTAGGTCACAGCTTATACACAACAACCCTATTTTTGACGGATGCTGTGGGACAGGACGTAAACCACCTCAAAAGAGCCTGTGACTTTCAAAATAAAACTAACTGTCAAAATCAGCAACAATATAATAAGCAGAGCTGGACCAGGAGTCAACAGGTTTGAGGTTTTATAGCCCAATATGAATGAAGAGAGGATTTTTAATGGACTCAGACTGGTGATTTGTCCGATTCTGACCTACAAAAATCTTTTCACCTTCACACTAAAAGATTTCCCCGGCC
Organism: Thalassoma bifasciatum; assembly: GCA_008086565.1. Classification (NCBI taxonomy): domain Eukaryota; kingdom Metazoa; phylum Chordata; class Actinopteri; order Labriformes; family Labridae; genus Thalassoma; species Thalassoma bifasciatum. The sequence goes on from RPOG01000923.1 coordinate 105,596, forward strand.
CGGCTACACCTGTCACCCGTGTAATTTCTCGGATGATTCCTTTCAGGCAGCGGCTCGGAAAGAGGACTCTGATCCAAACAGCTCCAGAAACAATCATGAGAGTGCACTCAGCTGTTGTTTTTTTTTTTTTTTTTTTTTCCTGTCGAGTCATCGGAGGTGAAGTAGCCGTCTCTGCACTCCACTCAGCATCAAATTAAGGTAAAAGTAAGCGACCGGGCCCTGATTCAATTTTGACAGAAGGAGTGGAGCCACATTCATTACATTTCAAAATCTCCTCCAACCTCTGAGAGTGTCCCCGCTGGAACGCAATGTTCAATAAAGTCTCACATTAGCGACCTGTCTGCACAGGGCGGAGTTAAACTGAGCCAGAGAAGAACAATGGCTGCTCAGGCCGCATTGTCCTTCTGCTTTATGAAGAAGAGAAACATTATCAGCTGTTTTCATCTCCAGAAATGAGCATCAAGGGCACTGAGCTGCAAAAAACACTCAACTGAGACAACTCTCTGAATTCCACCTTCTAGTTACCAACAGTGCCCCCTAGAGGCCGAACAAAGACGCCACATTAACTTGGTTATCTGGTTTGGTTTACTTTAATCTCTCTTTGAAAAGTTGCCCAAACCAAAACCTTTGTTGGTTTTATTAAACTACCAAAGGAGTCAGCTGAACAAAAGCTCCAGAGCAGATGGTAGAAAACCATTTGGTTAATTTTCAAACGGCAACAGAGGAAGCCGACAAAAGCTGGCAACAAGATTTCAACAGTTGTTCCTTTATGAGTGAATCTCTTTGTAGGTTTCTTTGTCTTTGAACTCTGAGTTCTTTGTTTGTGCTGTCTTATTTTTCAAAGCCTATCTTCATCTGTATCAACCCAATAAACCAAATAACCAGCTTTTTTTTTTTGCAGTTTGGCCAAGACAAATTCCAAAAATGTGATAAGACTAACAAGAACGGAGTTTGACGTTTTGCAAATTGTTAAAATTTAGGTGAAAACAGTCAAAACTAAAGAAGGAATGTTTTGAATTTTTACCCATCAACATGTCACAGGGAAATTGAAAACAGACATGACTCTGTAGTGGAAGTCACTGCATGGAATTAAGAAATGTTCATGACTCCTTACAGCAACACTGCTTTTTCTTTCATACGGATCATTCCAGCACACCAGCACAGTTAGTGCCGACATCTCCCGGATTACTTTTTCTTGTGTGCTGCCCCAAGTGTTGAATGCTTTGTCTCAGGAAGGGCAAGGATATCCAGTTCTCACGCACTTTGGACACTGTAAATGACTCAAAACATAAAATTCACAATGAAAAACCCTATCAAACAAAACTGAACTCGAACAGCCGCCAGAAAACAGAAAAGCAAAGATAATATTCATACTAATACAAACAGAGACCAAAATGGACAAAACACTTGAATATATATATTTTTTTACCCCTTGTATATGTCTTAATTTTTTATTTTTAACACTTGTTTATATCTTAATTTGTTGTTAATTCTTAGACTTCTCCTGATTGTTCCTATTTTTATTTTGGCTGCTGTAACATGTAAATTTCTCTCCAGGGATCAATAAACTACTGTTTTATCTTAAAACACAGTCACAAGTGGCAAAACAGAAAATACTGATTTTTTTTAAGAAATGAGAAACAATTTAGATCAGGGATGTCCAAACTACGGCTTGGGGGCCAATTGTGGCCTGATGTCTATCTTCAAGCGGCCCCAAGTTCTCATCTTACCATGTGTTAGTTTTGTCACTCAAATGAATCATGTTCTAACTGTTTACATTTACAGTTTCTGTCAAGAGCTTGAAATAAATCTTAGTATATCTGGTAATGTTTCACCAAGTATTGGACTGTGCATAGGCAACTTTATGGACCTAAAGCTCTGCACAATTTGCAAAAACTCAACAACTTTTACAGCTGACATTTAATTGCATTTGGTATGATGCAAAATGTGTTTCATGACTTGTTTAGAATTTAAAAAAAAAACATATGAGAGGACCAAAAAACTGAATTAAAGATATGAAATGGTCAAAAAAATACAAAAGTTGAAGCATAAAATAGTTCAGATCCTGATCCTGACAGGGGTTCCTTTTCCAGGTTTGGTTTTATCTCAAAGGTCTGCAATAACAGCACAAGCATGTTTGAGTTGACATTTTTTTTTGTTTGTTTGTTTACATGGTTTTTATTTTCAGAAACCACTCAAAAGACATAGTTTTCCAATAGAATATAACGTCCTTGGTCATTTTTACAGTTTCCAATTCGGCCCTTTTGGGAGAAAGTTTGGACACCCCTGCATTAGATCTTATTCTTGCTGCAACTTTTAGAAAATAAGCAAAGATTTTCCTGAAAATAGTTTGTGGAAAAGCGGAAATTGGTGGATGTTATTTCTTGGAACTGACCTGAATGATCCCAAATATGTTCAGTCCTAGTGTATGAATTCGGTTTGCTCTCTGTTTTAAAGTGAAAAATAGATAAAACCTTTGGCTTCATTGATCCATTTAATCAAAAATCACAGCATCATCTTTACACACGGTCCAAAATTAAGCCCGACAAGTTGAACTTCTGCAGCATGTCGCCTTGTTCCCATGGCTACATTAAAAGGATTAATTCTGAAGGACTGTAAGGTCAAACTAAGCTCTTCCAGCTCTTGATGTAAACACAGTAGTATTGACTACCGAGCTGCTCTAACAATGCCAGGCAAATGTAATTGGATGCAAAGTAAATCTTGTTACCTTTACTGGGAGAAGAAGCTTGTAGCAGACTTTTTATTTGCAGCAGCAGTCACTTCAGATACATCACAGTGTTCGGCATCTTCTGTTAAGTTATGACTCTTCAGTCCCGCTTACACTCTTCATTCTCGACAAGAAATGATTTTTGCAAAGGGAAGTTTGACTGAAGAGAGGCGTTAAAAAGGGAGAATTCAAGCAGGAAACATAAAGACAGTGTTTCCAACTTGCAGATGTGAAGTGAGGCGTTAAGTGTTCCCCTGTTTCCACCGGTCAGTGATGGATGGAAGGCAACAGATTGCTTCAGCCCAAACAGATTCATCCAAGAGTGTTGTGACATCTACTTCTAATGGCATCTGTGCTCCATGAGAATCAAAGCTAACTCTGTCTGACAGAAACAGATGTCTCCGTCGTGCCTGTATGACTCCAGCTCCCCGGGCTCCACTGTAATGTAGGGATGAAAAAGGGAAGCTTTGTTTTACAGGTACTCGCTGAAACATTCAGGGCTTCTGCTCTGATCTGCCGGCTGCTCGCTGGAGGAACAGCTGACAGAGAGGGGTTAACGTCTAAATCCCATGTTCTTCGCCGAACGCTGTGACGCTTACGGTGACACAGCTATTACAGAAACGTCTCAGCCAGATGGTGTGAAATAATTACCTTGAAAATTAAAACATCGGTTTTTAAAACCAGGTCTCGCAAGAGAATACGAGGCCACGGGTGTAAGGGAAATTATCCCTCAAAGTCGAGGTTACAATGAGAAACAAACTTTTAAAATGAAACTTTTCAACCAGCTATGACTCTTTTATGGGGGAAACCAGCAGAGTTAAGAGACGTTTACTCAGAAAGGTTGTATTTTTATAAGAATGGATGTATTTCAAGTCTTCTGATGATGCATATAAGGTGTTTTAAGGTGTAATTACTCTCTTTCGCCACAGGTGGTAGTGAAGTGCTGAGCTATTTTTGCTCCAGGTAAAGGATACAGCTTCAGTGCTGTAATACAAGACTGTATTAAAACGCTTTCTCAACATACAGGTACGTGCGTTTTTACTTGTGCACAGGGGCGGATCTACCGGGGGGGGCATTGGGTGGCAGCTGCCCCCCTAAAACAAAGCCTTGCCAACCCAATTATAAAAAATGTATTCAAAGAAAAGTTAAACCTCATCGGACACATCTATGGACTACAGACTGCAGTAAATGAGATGACGTGACATTACCACTCCCCATCTCTAGTTTTCATTGGAACACAGCAGCGTGAAGAGACAGAGAGTTTTGAGTGACACAGACTGAGTGAAAAAATAATAATAAACCATCTGCGAAGAAATGGAAGAACCATAATGCGAGTCCACATTTGTGTACATCTTCCCCGACCTTGTGACACATAAAGGCCAAAAAGAGTTGTGAGGCTGAGTTTAGGATGATAGGAATTCACTGACTGACTATGAAGTACATCAAATTTAGGAGAAAGAAGTCAATATGTTGAGCAAAAAAAACAAAACAAATTTTGAGTTTTGAGATAATGTCAAAACTATGGGATAGAAGTCAATAATTTGAGATATCAAAGTATAATTCTGAGATATCAAAGTCGAATTTATGAGATCAATAGTCAAAATTATGGGGCAAAATTTTTGACTTTATGCGTGGAAAAAAAAAGTCTTGAAATAAATATGATCAGTGATAAATTACGGATCCATTTGAGTGTAATGTGATTATTTTTATTCGCTAACAGTGTATATTCAGGGTCGCTACCTTTGCTTTGCTATATTTGGTCCCAAAAGACATGAATTAACACTCCCCTAGTGGTAAGAATGTCTTACTGCAAGATTTTTTTTTTTATTTCTTTTCAAAAGACTTCTATCTTTCAGTTTGATTTCTACAAATATAGTGACAAAATTGGAAACGCTGACTTTTTCACCTAACTTAAAAAACGCATGTACCCATTTATACACAGGATTATGTGTGTGAGTACCTTAAAGGCCAGTTGTGACTAGACGGTGTTAAAAAAAAAAGGTTGTTAAAAGAAATAAAAAAGTAACACACACTTTCCACTCCCTATTGTATTTCAGCGAATTGTAACACATTGCATAAGTTATGTCTTGAAAATGATGAAACCAGCCTTAAAGGTATATACATGTGTAAAAGTTGCATCTGGTCTAAATGAGTTAAACTATCCAATGACATCACAAAGATCCATCAGGTTGGTTGAGGTCACATCAGAGCAGGTACATACAGTTTGGAAATCAAATTATTGGCTGTAACCACTTTTTTAGAAACCACCTGACTGAGAAACTATGTAAAAAGTATCTGGACTATTTCCCTGCACCTGAAGTTTCTTCCAGTTTCCTCCAGGTAAGGACAAAGATGTTTTTTTTTTTTCCCGTGAATGAGTTTGCAGGCAGCAGAGGACATTATTCCTGAATGTTATTTTCATTTTCTATTATCACCTCTCCCCCAGAGGATTGTGTCTTCTGTAAACAGGTCTGCAGACTGAATCAATTCAGATGTGTGAGTACATAAAATCAAGGTGGAAATTGGTTTAAACTAATTTACTCCTGAATCTCCCTCAAAATAATGTGTTTATAAAACGAGCGAGCCGCCGAATCGGTGCAGTCGGACGTGTGTGCATGCAGAGACGAAGATGCACTTTCTACGACTTCTGCAAAACCGAGGGAATAAAGGCGAGTGGTGGAGTGAGTTGGGCTTTGGAGGGTGATAATCAGGCATTTAGCCAGAGTCGAAGGCCGTTAGATTTCCTACAGATTTGATCTATTTTTCATCCATGCTGACAGCAGTGCCCCAGGCCCTGCCACTTCGTCTGACAGTCAGGTTTCTATCTCCACACTTTGGTCCACTCTGAAACATCTCAACAGCTTTCTGATGTTCTTCTTTGGACCTAATCACAGACATCATGTTTCCCTCAGGGTGAATTACTGCTCCTCTGACTTTCTCCTGTGTCATTGTCGGATCAAATCTTCAGCTTGTCAAACGTTACCCTTTCTTTCTTTCTTTTTTTTTTTTTTTTTTTTTTTTTTTTTTTTTTTTTTTTTTTTTTTTTTTTTTTTTTTTTTTTTTTTTCTTACTGGGACACTTCACTCGCAGCCTCGACTGAGTTTTCTGTGAAGTGCAAATTAGACAACCTGTTCTCAGAGAAATACGTGAACTGATCATGACCTCTTAACATCACATTACAGGGAGAGGAGTGAAATTTGTCAAATTCATCTCTGAATAATGACAGAGAAGAAAAGGGAGGCACTTCACTCGCTCCAGGTGTCGGGAAAAAAAAAGATTGCAGCTTATGTAAAAGGTGTGAGTAAAAGATTCTCAGGTGCTTAGACTACATTATGTGTTTAAGACAAAAAAGAATCATCAAACTCAGTCAAGAGCCTGAACTTTACCTCCATCTCTACACTGAGCAAATTGTATAAAAGCGCAAACCACAAAGCTGATTTTGGAAACTAAAGGTGCTGGAACTTCTCCAAGAGCTGAATAGTTCCTGTCATTCAATGTTTAGTGCAAGTACGGCAGGAAAAAAAGAATTGTGCTACGCCATCCGACCAGTAGGGGCAGTAAGACGGCAATAAAGGCCTCTCGCAAAAATGACACAGTTAGCCTGTTACCTAAACAGTTTGCACGATCGAAAAGATTCTAACAGTTTCTGAAAGCTGAGACGTCGCTCTTTCAGCTAATATGTGGTTATTACGGTAGTTTCACTCGGGGATTTAAGGAAACCTGCTAATAAACACACAGACTACAGAGCATAAGGATGAGAGGGAGGCACGGAGAAAATAGAGTGGAGTTTTTCCAAAAATGCCAAAAAGAGGATCATCCCAAGTTATAAAACCTCCTCTAAAGCTTTTGCATGACCCTGAGAAAAAAGGAGCAACTTCATGTGAGAAAAGGTAACCTTAGATGGGATGAATGAAGCTCTCTCTGTCTGGCTTTTACTCCTTTTACGTACTTTCATGTGTAATTTGATGCTTTTAGAAGGATTCACTGAGTCTGATTTGTACAATATGATCGATTTCAATGTTAACGATACCTAGTAACCGTTTTAGAACGGAGAAACGTCCTGTGTTTTAGAATGTATGTTTTACACACCATGCGCAAAATAGCACATGAAGTTTTTCCGGGGTCTCAGAAATGTGTTTCCAGTCTTCTTTGTGCCTAAGCATTTACACACAGGACATTTTTTTTTTTTAACGTTTATGGTCAAGATAAGCAAAATAGTCCAGGCAGGCGTCTAAGGGCTCAGAACATAAAGCGTTAATTTCAAAGAAGATAGATTTTCAACACTTGAAAGAAGGCAAAATCAATTGGCAAAGCTGGTCGTAGCCATTTCAGAAAGTCTAAAACAGTTTACACGAGTAAAATACTGGACCGCTCTGCAGTCTAAAGCAGACAGGAAACCTAATAGCAGCCATTCTCAACCTTGGGGTCCTGACCCTAATGGGGGTTCCAAGATGATTTCCAGGGGGGGTTGCCAAATAATTTCGAAAAAATGTAACCAATATTAAATTACAGAATTATAAGCAGGGTTGTTTGGGTTGTTTACTGCTTCAATATTTCTCCGAAAATTTTTTGTATCAGATAAGTTTTTATAATCTAAACTGCAGTGTTGTTCAGTGAGCGACTGTTCATTAATAGCACTGAAAAACTGAAATCCATGCAAATGTTAACGTCTTATTTTTAGTTTAACAAAAAAAAGTTTTTTATTCCGAGAAAAAAATGACGCCTGAATGCTTGAAACAGGTTTAAAAAAAAAAGAAAGAAAAAAAATCTGCCAATGAAGTAAGGAAAGAGTTTGTTGTATCACATTATTTGCATTTCAAGAAACCTGACGAGAAAATTTTTCTTACCCCATTGGCAGATTTTTTTTTTTTACTTTTTTCAAGCAATTTAGCCCTCATTTCTGCTTTTAAATAACTGAAAATAATACATTTTTCTGGACTGTTTGGTTAAATGTGGCTCATTAAGAATAACAAGAAAATAGTCACCAAAAATCAGACAAAACACTTGCTCAGATTTCCACTTTTGTAGTGTGGGTGAACATGAACTAAACTTTATTTCTGCCTTATTGACAAGATTTGTAAAGACTCCCCCAAAAATGAAAAATAAAATAAATAAAAATGGAAAGACAAAAATGTTTTTTTTTTTTCCCAACTGGCAACAAAAACGTTCAAAATGAAATGTGGGCTGTTTTTCTCCCCACTGTTTCCTTGAGGTTTTAAATACTATGTGTTGATTGTTGTTTTCTTTAATCGTAAATAAAAATAAATAAATAAATAAACCAAGAGGGTCCCAGATACCAGTACATGTTAAATTGGGTTGAGAATGGCTGCCTCAGAGAATGAGTCTTGAGTGGATCCAGCTCCACAGGTGAAAGAACGGTAGATTAATTTCTATGGAATTAAATATAGACCCTAGTTCTTGTGGTCCCTCTAAAAGTTCCTTGTTTTCTTGTGGTTGAAAAGCACCTTTTGTTGAGTTACTACACACCATCTCCTCCCATCACTTACCTCCTTACCTGAGAATAATATTCCTAACAAAACCATCGGTGTTTAATTTACCTGCCACTGGTCATAATGTAATATCTGCTGGCAGTTGGTGCTTTGTTTTCTGAGCTTGTAGACGTAAGAAATAATTTTCTGACCACGGTGCCTTGAAATTAAAAATGTCAGACTGGTAATCTAATCTCATTTTCATCACCACATGCCTTCATTCTCTCTGCGCCTGCTGCTGCTGCAGGAAGTGACATTTGGAAAGCAGCAGAGAGGGGACGTAAGGGTGAAAATCCACGGATCGAAGTCAGTCTGCTGTGAAGGACTGCAGAGGAAGAAGAGTGTCGATGATCAATGCTTCGCTTCCAGCAAACCGGCTCAGAGAAAGTGTTTGAACCAGGAATCAGACTCATTCTTTAATCCCTCAAATAAATGACCGTCGATTCGTCTTTGAACAACACTCAAGACCCCATTCTGTCCGCAGGAATTACTCTGCAGCCTGACAGCTGAATACTGAGGCTGCTGCAGGCAAATCCCAGGTGATGATACACAACAACACTGTGTGTGTGTGTGTGTGTGTGTGTGTGAGGGAATCAATCAGTCTGAGGGCAGACTCTGCAAAATCATCCAATTACTCTTGTTCCTAAATTCAGTTTGGTGTGTTTATGTATGAGAATGAATGCTTAATGCTGTTATGTGTTTTTCTATCTTTGTTACTGGAAAAAAACAAAAAACAAACATTAAGTCTTTGGTCTGCTGTGTTTTCTGAAGTTAACAGGAAGTTTCTAGAGCAGTTCATGCTTAATTCTGCTGACAAGTAGTGGTGTGGAATACTGCAAATTTGGTATTGATCCGATACCAAGTAGATACAAGGCCTGTATCAATACTGATGCCAATACTTCATACACAGAAAATCAGTTTGTCATAATTATTCAAAATAACTCACAACCACTAAAACTACTGTTTCTGTTAATGAATGAAAGTAAACTATTTTTTTTAATCTTGTGCTTTAATTTTTTCCCCTGTTTTGTTATAAAAAAGTAAATCTGAATATTCATGGATAACAGCAATTAATTCATATTAGCATTTAAGATACTGTTTGATTCAACAGCTTGCACATACTTGCACATATAGAAAAAGACAGGAATGGAGAAAAGAAGCACCAGATGCCCTTTTACCATCTATTATTCCTAACATAGTGGTGAAATGAAAAAGCACGTTGTACTTTTCCAACCAGGAGGGCACTTTGCCATACATTTTGGCTCCCTAGATGGCACATAAGTGTTCTTTGTTTTTTCAGCCATTGGGCTACAGAGGGGGAGCGACGTGCCCAAGCACACTACAACCCTAAAGTCCAGTTTGTTTGGTCAATGTGACCCCAAGTGTGCTGTGGTCGGGCCATAAAGTAACTCAAGTTGTAGCCATGTTCTGTGTTTTCCATTGTGATGACACCATGCTTCTTGTAAACTTTGCTTTGTGATGATGGAAGCGAGCCATGTGTGTGTCGGCAATCATGCTTAAGTCTGGTGCCCAAGCACACTACAACCCTAAAGTCCAGTTTGTTTGGTCAGTGTGACCCCAAGTGTGCTGTGGTCGGGCCATAAAGTAACTCAAGTTGTAGCCATGTTCTGTGTTTTCCATTGTGCTAACTCTGATGACAACATACTTCTTGTAAACTTTGGTTTGTGACGATGGAAGCGAGCCATGTGTGTGTCGGCAATCATGCTTAAGTCTGCTTCAAATGAGTAGTGTAAAACCTCGGCTGCTAAATCGCCTTCAAATATCGCCTCAGCTTAGAAATACAACAAAGCCTTAGAAGACAACTATTTGTGCTTTTATAATAAAAAAAAAAAAAGGTTCAGATGGCCAGTGTGACCATACTCCACCTGATTGTATGTCTGTTTGTGCCGTATTTGACTAAAACCCTGCTCTTTTTTTGTTCTTTCACAGATGTTTATATTCCTGTAACGTCTGCAGAAAACATCACAACCTGAGAACAGTTCACAGATTAACATATAGATACACTCAAGCAGACAAATCCATATCCATTTCCACCTTTTGTTGCCAAAAACCGAATGGAATCTACAGCAGTGGGGCTGAAATCGAAAAAAAAAAAAAAAAAGGGTAAAGCAATACATCAGAAATTGTGTCTTTAATTTTCATTCCTGAATTTGTTTTGTTTTTCAGACTTAGAAAGAAAATCAATCTCCCTTTTTGCTCCACAGAATACTGAAAAACCATTTAGTAACACAGACGTCTGTCGGGGAAAAAAAAAACTCCTACCACCACCACAACAACTCTTACTGTACTTCTGTTTTTTCGATGAAGCCAAATTTAAATGATCCTCACAAAGAGCCGGACGCAGAAAGCATGACGTGATGTCTTTGACAGCAGCATCTGCATTCAGAGAGATAAAACGGAGAGAGAAACACTGTCAGGAGAATTTGTTATCTGCACTGAATTTCAACTAAGGAAATTGTTTGTAATTACGGGATGTTTTATTCACTGGGAGCTCGTTCCAGGTCACTGAGTATTAAGATCTATCAATGCGCTTCATTTTCTGTTATTGTTCTGATTCACACTGGACGCACTTCTTTACCAAATCATCCTCTATTCTTCTAGGGGTCTTTTATTTTGAAAGGGTATCAAAAAAAAGAAAAACCCTCTTTATCTGTTTGTCTTTATCCCACAGGTTTCGCTTAAAAGCAGAAATGTATTTTCCCATTTTTCGGGTCATTTTTTTCTCCCTCAGAGATTAAAGAAAAGCAGAGGCCGCTGTTCAAAACACTTTTAATCTAATTTCCCCTTCTTCCCTTTACACTTCTCATTATTGTCCGATGATGTGTTTGAGATGTGGCTCGACGCCGTTCCCTCTGAACAGCTCTTTATTCATTCAGAGAAGTGCCGCCCCCTGCCCGCACTTTCCCACTGACTCAGCAAGACGGCCTGAAATAACAGTGCTTCAATTTAGACCGCTCCTTCAATAAGCAGATAGAGTTCAAAGGGGGCTTAATCTCACCTGTCAGTCAGAGCGCCACAGAGGGAGGGAGCGCTGACGTGGAGGAGGAACAAAACGCCGTCTGGATGTGTGCGAGGGAGAGCGGCACGCCGAGGTGAGCTGGAGGTCTTTGATTACTTTTCTCTTGCTGACGTACCCCGTGGATCCGTCGTCCTCTTTAACGACGGCTCCGTTATCAGCTGGTTTCTAGCCCCTGGAGTTCTGCCGCTGTCCATCACTCTCTGCTGTTTCACAAACACAACAGAAACATGTTTGGACTGTACGCAGTTTTGAAACATGAAAGAAGCAGTGAAAACTTTGAAGTCTGCATGGGCCGATTATAAAAACATGTATACAGACATAAAAAGAGTGTCACTCCTCCTATAGAGCGTTATGTGTCTTTAAACACGCTGAATACCAGATTTACATGACAACGAAAATGCAATGAAAAAAATCTGAAACGGAAAATGGACTGGGAACGCTGTCGTATCATGTCAGGCCTGTAGATGGCGATATAACTGTAGGAGCTGTTTACACGACAACCGTAAAGAGGCCGAAGAAGAGGTGAGCAGGTCATCTGGAGTTTACATTAAAAACTTCTTCTCTTATAACAGAAATAGTGCAATAAATGCACGTTTTGTTAGAAGTCAGTAGATTCTGCAGCAGAAGAATGAAACGCTAGGTCACTTATGTTATTGCTGTTGTTCAGTTCATACCTGGCACAGTGGAATTTTAATGCGCACGTGCAGAGCTGAACCCGACATCAGCGTTTCCAAGGAAAACCTTGGCTTAGTGAGACAGTGAAAATGGTGTTTTCGAAAGTTCAACTCTTGATTGCATTTTCAAAAGTTTGCAAGTTTGGACACACCTCCTCATTCAGTTTGCGTTTTCTTTATTTTTATGACTTTTTACTGAACTGACTGACCTTCATTTCTTAAAGTAATGCTGATTGGTTCTTGAAGGTGTGTCCAAACTTTTGGCCTGTACCATATATACACTGCCTGGCCAAAAAAAAAAGTTGCCACCTGGATTTAACTAAGCAAATAGGTACGAGCCTCCTATTGGATAATTACTGCATGGGTGATTATCTTTCAGCTGGCAACAAGTTATTTAACCCCAACTGGTGCAATGAGTTGCTTCTCATTTCCTAAACAACCATGTGGAAAGACACATCCCGTGGTCGTGGAAAAGATGTTAGTCTGTTTGAGAAGGGTCAAATCATTGGCATCAAGCAGAGAAAACATCTAAGGAGATTGATGCAGAAACAACTAAAATTGGGTTAAGAACTGTACAGCCCATTATTTAAAACTGGAAGGATAGTGGGGACCCATCGTCTTCCAGGAAGAAATGTGTGGTGAGATCAAATGGAAGAAAACAACAGTAGAACTCAGGGCTATGTTTAATAGTGAAAGTAAGAGCATTTCCACACGCACAATGAGAAGGGAACTCAAGGGATTGGGACTGAACAGCTGTGTAGCTTTAAGAAAACCACTAATCAGTGAGGCTAACCGGGAAAAAAAAGTCTTCAATGTGTTAGGGAGCATAAAGATTGGACTCTGGAGGAATGGAAGAGATTTACCCTGTTCAAGAGTGATGGGCGCATCAGGGTAAGAAGAGAGGCAGGTGAAGTGATGCACCCATCATGTCTAGTGCCTACTGTACAAGCCTGTGGGGGCAGTGTTATGAGCACACAAAAGGTCTAAAAGAAATGCTCCCAAAAACTGCTCAAAAAAAACAAACAAACAAACAAAAAAAGAAAAAACGAAGTCTATAATATGATCTGGAGACACAACAGGTTGGCACAGATGCATAGTCTCAGCATAAATTATAACCTCCAAGACAAAACTATGCAACCTCAGGACAATGTGTGCACTGATTTCATCCTTTTGTTTTTGTTTCCCCCTCATTTTTTCTTTTCTTTTTGGTTCCAACCCTTCATTTTTACCACTTGAACACCTCACCTGTGCAGCACATTGTTTTTGTTTTTGCAGAGCTTGGCCGTCGTCCCCTCAGTGTTATGTTTGTTTCTGACGTGTGCTCATGTCCTCGTTTGTTCTCTCCTGTTCAACTGAACATGAAGCGTCACCTCCCTGCCTGTTTTGTCTCACATCACACTGACGATGTCTCCACTGACGTCTGCTGTTGATAAATGAGTCTGTTTTCCTTAAAATGCTAAAGTACAAACAGCTGAAGAGAAACGCTGCCATTCCCACTCCTTAAAGAATTACACGCCTGCGCCGCTCTCCGCTCTGTTTCTGAAGCTTATCTATTAAGTAAATTAAATGCCAATGGTAAATAGTTTTACTTTACGAATGAGTAATGACCTCAGTGTGCGGCGGCGTTACAAAGCCACCGCGCTGGGTAACACAGGGATGATAAAGGAGGCTGTTCTTGAACGCTACCCAGCTTCTAAATGGCCGGCCTGGTCGAGTGCATCATTCCCATGTCAGGGAACAAACAAATAAGATGAAGTGCTCTCTCAAAGTCAGTGGAAAGGACAACCACAGTGGCTACCAACAAACAATGATAGATGAGCATTACATGATGGTGTAGGCTGCGAATGGAGGGAGCGTTCAATTAGTACAAGGAGAAATGGCACTTTAACGGCACGGCGAGAGAAGCTGGCAGGCATTAATCTCTTANCTCTGTTTCTGAAGCTTATCTATTAAGTAAATTAAATGCCAATGGTAAATAGTTTTACTTTACGAATGAGTAATGACCTCAGTGTGCGGCGGCGTTACAAAGCCACCGCGCTGGGTAACACAGGGATGATAAAGGAGGCTGTTCTTGAACGCTACCCAGCTTCTAAATGGCCGGCCTGGTCGAGTGCATCATTCCCATGTCAGGGAACAAACAAATAAGATGAAGTGCTCTCTCAAAGTCAGTGGAAAGGACAACCACAGTGGCTACCAACAAACAATGATAGATGAGCATTACATGATGGTGTAGGCTGCGAATGGAGGGAGCGTTCAATTAGTACAAGGAGAAATGGCACTTTAACGGCACGGCGAGAGAAGCTGGCAGGCATTAAAGAAACGCCAAATTGAAAACGCATACATCTCATGCGGCTGACAGCCTCATTCCCTCCCCCAAATTGGTCACAAATTTATGATTTTCTATAATTGTTCACGTTTTGACACCTCATATTTCAATCCGAGAAGTGAAAAGTAC
>RPOG01000923.1:120855-210513 GCA_008086565.1 Thalassoma bifasciatum
CTCTGTTTCTGAAGCTTATCTATTAAGTAAATTAAATGCCAATGGTAAATAGTTTTACTTTACGAATGAGTAATGACCTCAGTGTGCGGCGGCGTTACAAAGCCACCGCGCTGGGTAACACAGGGATGATAAAGGAGGCTGTTCTTGAACGCTACCCAGCTTCTAAATGGCCGGCCTGGTCGAGTGCATCATTCCCATGTCAGGGAACAAACAAATAAGATGAAGTGCTCTCTCAAAGTCAGTGGAAAGGACAACCACAGTGGCTACCAACAAACAATGATAGATGAGCATTACATGATGGTGTAGGCTGCGAATGGAGGGAGCGTTCAATTAGTACAAGGAGAAATGGCACTTTAACGGCACGGCGAGAGAAGCTGGCAGGCATTAATCTCTTACCGCCCACCCAATTCAGGGCGTTTTAACCATACTATGTTCCAGAGCTTATAACTGTAGAACCATGAGGTCAAAAATCATCAGTGACACCTCAGTTGAAGATTAAAGTCTCTAGTTTCAGAAAATGTCATGTTTTTATATGTGGCTAAAGTCCACATCAGGATAAACGCAGCTGAAACACCTTTTCTTTTTTAAGCATCATTAACTTCAAGATGCTTCATGCCAGACATAAAAAATCCACCACATCACTTCTACACCTTTTCATCTACATCTGGGTGAAATTTGAGCTTTTTAGGTAAGACTTTGAATGAGTTAGAGAGTTTTTAGTCTCAGGTGTCCACACACCAGACAGTGTTGTACTCACTGTCCACGCTCTCATTCAGCTACATCAGTGCTCAGTGTCCTCTTTTTTAGTCAACTTTGCTCTCTTTCTGGAAAGGTTTACCAAACTTCATCAAATTGTAGTTCCCAGTCAGGAATTGTGCATCTTCTCTTGTGCACATGAATGTAAATGAAGACGCAATAAATAGGTCTCGCCAGTGATCTAAATGGCTACAACTGGCTTCATATGAACAGTAAGGTGATTGGTTAATGTACAAGTAAGTGACAGGCCTGTTAGAAAACAAAAAACTCTCTAATAGAGCTGTTATATAAGACAACATGAGCAATTGGTCAGTCAAGCAGGAAGCATGTTGTCTATCACAAGCTGCCCTGGGATGAAAACTCAACAGAAAATGCAGCTAGAACCCTATAAACAACAAACACTTGCAGTTTTGTCAGATTCATATTGAGGAGGAAATGCTCTAAGACTGTGAAGCTGCTGTTATTGATGAGAACGGACACGACAGACACACAAACAACGGACTTTACAGGAGAAATTTCACCACTTGGAATAATTTGATGAAACAACACTTTTGATATGTTTGAACTCTGGATTCCTCTGGTGGAAAGGAGAGTGAATATTCAAGGATACGGGCGTCAGGATGTGACGTAATGAAACCAAACAGGTAGGACGTCCCAGTTGTTGTGAGTGATTCTTTCACTAACTACGTTTTGTTGGTGAAGAAAACTAAAACAAACTTTGTGGCTGAAATGTGAAGAATCTAAACTTTTTAACACACGTTGCGTTCCGATGTTTGACGAAGGCGTTACTGTTTATACTCTGATGGCATCAGTGGGATTGCCGACGACCTAATGGAGGTTAAGGTGTTAAAGAAACGCCAAATTGAAAACGCATACATCTCATGCGGCTGACAGCCTCATTCCCTCCCCCAAATTGGTCACAAATTTATGATTTTCTATAATTGTTCACGTTTTGACACCTCATATTTCAATCCGAGAAGTGAAAAGTACGCTCGGGAGAGTTTTAAAAAAAAAAAAAAAAAAAAAAAAAAAGAGCGAGAGAGAGTTGAGGCTGCAAAACTTACTCTAAATGCTAAAAGGGTCAAATCAGCCTCTCACTCTCCTCTTCCTCACCTCTCAACTTTACCTCCCGGCTCCAGGATTTGTGGCACACTGGAGGCTGAGTGCTCCAGCTCCTGTGAAGAGTTACACCTTCAGAAGCACTCAGAGCAGAACTCATGAATATTTATTCTCTGATTAGGGAGCCCTGATTTATCAGGCTGCGACAGAAAGGAATGATGGGTCTTAAGGAGTAGAGACACAGGTACGGCTCTGTTAATGCTGAGGCTACGCTCAGCGTGACACGCCGTCCATTAGAGAAACTTCTGACTGTGAGGAAAGCTCCAAACTTTAATCACGGGGATTTTTACTCTAATGGTGCAATGACGCAGCTGTAAATGCTCCTGTGAGGAACTTTCTGTTTGTGTCCACTTCAGCGCCCCCTGTGGACACAATAACACCACTTACACCTCTGATTTTTCTAATGAAATCTCACTCTTCTTTCTTATAAAACTCATAAATATCAGCCATTATGAATATTCCCTGAAGAAAAGGTCAAAAGGCTTTCTTTATCTTTGCCGTGCTTCAAACCGTCTTGTCTAACACCTTCCTCCTCTCAGCTCTTCCAGGCGTTCGAAATTATAATATTGAAATGTTCTCTGTTGTTGCTAATCGTCTACTTTGCTCTGAAAGGTCATGAAGAGGCGCAGCTGTTATTGTGGGTTTCATAACCAGTTAAAAACTGCTCGCAGCAGAAAAGCAGATGAGAATATTTCACTCTGTTTGAAATAATTTGATACCTTTTTGTTAAAGTTTTAAAAAACACCAATCTTGACTGAAATGGTTCTGTTAACGTTCACACTGTCACAGGGAAACACATTAATATTTACAATAAAAACACATTTATAAATACACATTAACCCCTTTTATCCCATCTAAATATGTCCTATACACCATTCTATGTTTTTAAAGCTTATAACTGAAAAAAACATACAGTCAAAATTCATCAGTGACACCTCATTTGAAAGATTTAAGTCTCTAGTTTCAGAAAATGTCATGTTTTCTACTAGAATATTGCCATATAATTGAATTTTTGTTGTTTTCCTGTTATGATGAATATGGAGAATCCAATCTATATTAAACCATAATTGAAAAACTGTGAAATATCTGTATTATGAGATGGTGTCCCTCAAGTTCTATGGAAATTTGATTTGAGGAATGATTGCTTAAAATCTCTTGCACACAGACATTTTCATGATTTTATAACAAGTTAGGCTCAACTAGCACCTGCATAGCAACCATTTTTATTTATTTATCTCCAGGCCACAGACTGAAAAAATAAAAACCTGAAAATTGGTAATGGGAGAACAGAAATTTAAGCCCTGAAAACTGAAATCTGAGACAGAAAATGCAATCTTTTTTTTAGTTGTCCATTTTTTGTTTTAGTAATAGAAACTGAAAAAGCCCTAATTAAAAAAAAAACAAGTTTTTTAAAACTTAATTGTATTTAAGGTGGCCTAAGTTAAGGCAAAAGCTGCTTTTTTACTGTATGGTAAATTAAAGAGGGACTGTCCATGTGATTATAAATCAATAAACTAAACTAAATTTGTTTATTTTTCTAATTTGCATTTCAGAATTGGAAATAGAATGAACAGAAGCTACACAGACCTTGAAACATCTCTTCTATGACTTCAAACTTTGGGATTTACTGACCAGGGTTGCCAGATCAGACACTTTCCAGCCCAATCACGATGTCAAACCTGCCCATCCAGGAAAAACCAGCCCAAATCTCAAAGTTTCCAGACTTAAAATGATAAATACGTTATCGCGACTTGCATCCCACAAAGAGCGCAGTTAGACAACCAAAATATGATACGAAAATTGTGAAAAGCACTTCTGGCATCTTTGCACCAGGCTCAATTTAACACAGTTAAATCCCTGCTGTCCTCCCACTTCACACTTAAAAAGTGAAATTTCCTATAAAGCCCATAGATAATAGACTGTATAATCAGTGGATGTAACGACGTTTGGCTCAAACTGAAGCTCCCAGCAGAATTGGGCAGAAAATTGCCCAATCTGGCAACCCTGTTACTGACACGTTTGTAGATGTGAATGAATTTGACGACAAAAACTCAAATTTACATCTAGTTCATGCAGTGAGAATTCAATCTTTCCATCAAGTACTTCCCTGTTTCTAAAACAGGTTGATAACAAATATTGATAATCATGGTTTTTGTAGCAGATGTGAGCTCTGCTTTGAGAAACAAATGTTGTTTTCAGGCAAAGCTGAGCTGACCAGAGAAAATATGAGGCTGTAATCCTGCCTCAAAGGCTCAAAGACTTCTGTGATGATCATGTTTATATTTTCATTTAATCCATTCTGATTACAAAACAAAATCAATAGTAGTTCTTTAAAACATGTGTTTTCACTTTGTTGATTGTGGTTTGGTTGCCAGGACACACTGATGGTGAATATTTTCAAATATGTTCAGCAAAACTGTGGGTTTTTTTTCTTCAAGGAGCCTGAAGAAGCATTTTCTGAAGCTTTCTTTGTTAATACTGAAGAATCTGAAAGGGTGTTATGTTTTCTACATGAGATATTTATTCTTAGCAGGATAGAGTTTAGAGGAGAATAACATCTAAGTTTCTTACTGTGTTTGCTATTGTAAGAAATAAAGGTGGTTTTTACAGCTCAAACTCAAACAGACCAAACAGAAATGATCCGTTTAATTTGCAGAAAAAGCTGTTTTAGCTACAAACTGTCAAGCTTGCAGGAAACAAAGTTTAACCCTGAATTTCTGATCTTTCCAGCTCTGCAGACCGAGAGGATCCAGGTGGTGACAGTTTAATATCCTTCACAAAAAGCACTGCAGCTGATTTCCAGAGCTTTAAGTATGACTGGCACCTTAGCATTGCATTTAGAAACAGTCCTGCAGCTTATCCGCCCACCGCCTTCCTCAGCATCTACTGTGAATTAAGGTCACACTTTCAAATCGAGGTTGTGTCTCCAGAAGGAAAAAATGTGCTCTCTTTCTTTTCCGACTATCTGAGTCTGTCTGTGTTTCTCTGATGATATTAATTCGCTGGTTGGAGCTTTGGCAAAGGCGCCTGTGCAGCATTGGGACGATTTCCCCGTTCCCTGTGGGAGACGCTGTGGAGGCGGAGCCAGCTCTAATCAGAACCGCCGGGCAGCTCTTTGCAGGATCCAAAAGGTTTTCTCCGAGGAACAGAAGCAGGGGATGGAGGTGAAGTGACCTCGGATGAATCCAGCTCGACCTCTGACCTCTCTGCCTCGCTCTGACGACGTCGGTTCTCCTCTCTTAGAGTTCCTGTTTTTGTCTACTTCCCGTCTTTTCACTCTTCTGTGACTATTGCCTACGTGTTCTCCCTCGACACGCAAACAAAAATTATCCAAAAAAAAATATGGTTAAGTACAAGCAAAGGATGCCTTCTCCTAATCCCGGTGACTCTTTTTTTTTTAGATTTTTTTTTTTTTCAGTCTTAAGACTCAAAAAAGTCAGAATTCTGAGATTAAAGTCAGAATTCTGACTTTTTTTTTTGGAATTTTTAAATCTAAAAAAGAAAAAAGTCAGAATTCTGAGAAAAAAGTCAGAATTCTGGCTTTTTTCTCAGAATTCTGACTTTTTTTGGGGGGGGGATTTTTTTTTTTTCTCAGTGGCCCTAATCCTCTCCCGTAGTTTCCACAGTTTGTAGCATCACCCATTTTATTTTCTGGAATGAGAAATCCACCTCACCTACATCATCTCATGGAGCAGGTTATATCTGTGTTTGAAGCATCAAATTCAGAGCCATACACCAAATACTAAACCAACAAGTTGGCATCACATGTGTCTGAACCTCTTAAGACCTGGCATCCACGTATGTAGACATTATATTATTGCCTCTCAAACCCATGAAACTTCATTTTTTAAATGTAGAACGTCATTTTTTGATGATATGACAACTTTACACCCATTTCAGTAGGAAAAAAAGTGTCGTTATAAACAATAACAATAAAAAAAGAAACCTTAAGTGTCGTCTCCTGAACCAAAACAAATGCTGAAGCGCCCTCTTTGTTGGCAAACCACATGTATCTGCTTCTTTGGCAGATTAAAATTTGAATGATTCTCAACCTGTGGGTCGTGGACCCCTGGTGGGCCCTGATGGTATTGCAAAAAGTATGATTTCATTAGAGTGTAGTTATGTAAAGATAGAAGGTACAAATAGATAGATTAAGATAAAAATGTTTATGATTATGTTTAAAATGTTAAACTCTTAGAGGAAATTAAAACAGTTCAGGTATTCATATATAAAAAAAAACTAAGAGGGAATGTTATTGCCCTATTGGTAGCATGACCTGAAACATGACAACAACCTGAAATATAATTAAAAAGAAAAAAATGCAACGAAATGTAACTGAAATTTAACGGAAGTTCTGAGCCGTAACAAAAAAAGAATAAAGTATAAACCGAAATATAATAACTGCACCAGAATGTATCAAGCTGTCATACTTTGGGCAAAATGTTATTATGTTTTTGACTTAACATCTGTTCCATTATCTACGAGATATCACATTTTGGGTTTATTACATCTTTTTATTACATTTTGGGTCATTGTTACGAATGGGGTTGGCCTTTTATAGCAGCCGTACATATTGGGTTGGAGGTGGTCCTCGAACATTTTTAAGTTTTAAAAGTGGGCCCTGATTTGGAAAAGTTTGGGAACCACTGTCATAAACTATAAACTGAACAGGAAAACTCAAAACCAAATACAGAATCATCACATAAAAGCAGGTTGGGTTCAGAATTTCCAACCCAAACTTTAAAAAAGTCAATTTGGTGGAAATTACAGTTTGATTTCTGAGCTCTTCACACCCCGACAGCAGAGAAAAATCCTTCCTGCACAGTTCACATCTGCAGTTCTCCATCCACCCGTGACCTCCTGCTGTGTCCTGATCCTCCAGCTCCACCTTTCACCCAGCGTGGTGTCACTACCTGACAGCAGGACCGGACCTTGGCTCAGCCAGTCCGAGGTGTTAAAAGCCTGGTATTATTTATTCAAAGCCTGCACCCATGCAACTAAAACCCTAATCCTTAAGCTGCCTGTAAACAGCCATTAATCCTTTTTTTACTCCTTTAACTTGGCAGGTATTAAGTGTCCTTATTGAAGGGCTTTATCCTCTCAAGTGTGTTTTTTCTGGACCCAACCCAGACTCAAGGGTGGACAAAATCAGACCAATTGAGATGGATTTTAAGGATGGAATTCAAACACATACGTTCTTTATTTTTGTTTTTTAATCTTTGTGATGAAAACTCAATCTTTCCCGCAGATTTTCCAAACCAGTGTTTCTCAACCTCTGGGTCGGGACCCCTTGTGGGGCCACGAGATGATTCGTGTGGGGTCACCAAGTCATTTTGGGAAAATTCTGACTAATATTGCACTACCAAATTTCAGGCAGGGTTGTTGAAGTTGTTTTCTGCTTCATTATTTTTCCAAAATTTGTTGTATCATCTAAGTTTCTTTAATCTAAACAGTAATGTTTTTTTCTGAATGAGTTCAATGAGCGATTGTTTGTAAACTTGTTCAGTTTGTGCACAGCAAATACTGAAACTTGAGCTTCTTATTTTTAGTAAAAATTGCCTTTGTATTCTTAACTTAAATGTATATAAGTCATATTTTGTTTTTCTTTTTAATTTGTAGTTATTTAAAATCCATTTTTTTCCCAATATATTTGATATTTAATGTGTATTCTAACTTGTTTTGTACAAAGACAGCACAGTTAAAACCAAAGTCAAATTCCTTGTATGCTTCTTGGAGATACTTGGCAATAAAAGTGATTCTGATTCTGATTAATACGAGCCACATTCAACTTACCAGTCCAGAGAAAATGTGTCATTTCAAGCTTTTAAGAGACAAAAATAAGGTCTGAATTGCTTGTAACAGTTTAAAAAAATAGAGTAAGAGAAAAAAGTGTCTTTTATTAAGACATTATTTGCATTTCGAGCAACTTGACGAGCACATTTTCTAACTCTATTGGCAGATTTTTTTGACTTTGGAACTGAAAATATTGTATTTCTGCCTGATAAGATTTAAAAAGACTCCAAAAAACTCCTTACACAAAAATCTCAGTAACAAAATCATTCAAAATGAAACATGGGCTTTTTTCCTCCCCACTTTTTTTGTTAAGATTTTAATTGGTTTGTGTTGATTTTTATATCTGGGGGTCCCAAAGGTTGAGAATGATTGCTCTAAACAACATTATTTTAGAGTTAGTAGGATAGTTGTGAGACCTTAAAATTCAATAAGAACAGAACAAATAAAAGCACTGTGTCCTGTAAAAATAAATTGTTAAACTGAGGTGACATCTTTTGAAACAAATAAAATGTGCACTTTAAAAATACTTTGTTGAAGGATGCAATATTGGAATATTTCCAACTTTGACCCCACCAGTTTGACCATTTTCATTCACACCTGAAGCACATGTAAAGAAAGAAGCAGCAGATTTGAATATGTAAGGCTCTAAAATGAATTCTCGTCTCCTCTGAGGGAGAATAATCATCTTTAGCATTTCAGCTGAGTCTTCGAGGAGTCTCAGCTGTCAGAGATCCTTTTGTGTCTGCATCCCTGTAACATTCACACAATAATCTAAACTCATGCAGCTGACACAAAGCAGGCCGGCTCTATCTGTGTCAGCGTCTGCTGGAGTCTGGAGCTGATCTTCACTATATAATATCAATGTGATACGCTTCACAGCCCGCAGTATGAGAATGGCATTTCAGAAAGCTGTAGACGCACCGTGCTCTCATTTTGCCGTAATGTGACATGAAATGCTGCTTAATGTCTAATGTCAACATGGCGGTCCCATCAGGACTCCAGCACTCCCAGGAATCTGGTGACATTTCCATGGATTGTTTATCCAGGGAACGTTGTTTCTCCCAAGGGGAAAAATAAGAAGATGGATCAACAGACTGGAGGGTCGAGGAGTGACACAGTTCAGTTTTTGAACTCCTTTCCACCACATGAACCATTGAATTTAGGAGTAAATAACTATTAAATAGGTTTTAAACTACATATGGGTCAATGACGTGACGTCCCCTTTTTTTGTGTCTGAGTGCAATATTTCCTTCCATCATGAATTGAGTAATTCATCACATGTTTTTCTTTATTCTATGAAACCTGTGTTATTTGAACACATCTTTAAACTATTAAAATATAACATGTTTTTTTGTGTTTTGGTAGGAGTTTGGGGGTTTTACAGTCCACCACGTTGGCAGGACTGTTCATAGGTGTCATTAATTTGAGATTTTTAACTCACAGTTAAGAACATTTAACTTTAATCTTTGTGTCACCGAAATAAAATACGAACTTGGAAAAATTTATTTTGTAAGAAACATTAAAAGTGGAACAGTTTACAGTCCCACCACGTTGGCATTGTAAAGACTTTTATTTTAAAGTGAAGAGAATAAAACAGGAAACAGGAAACTGCATCAGCCAGTCCTCGGGTTTACTGTAAACACTGGTTCACCTTTTCAAACATCTAAAGAGACTTTATGACTATTTTTTCCAAAAAAGTGAAGTAACCACTGAGGAACAATTTCCATGTCAGGTGGTACAACCAATGTAATAATGTGAAATGTTATTTTAACATCAAATTATTTATCTTATTCACAAATAAAAGAAATGAAACACACAAGTGGAAAATATTTGAGTCACTTAAGAAACTTAAGAGATACTTGCCAATAATTTCACACAGAAAAAATAACAGGAACATATAAATATATTTTCATATATTTGGTTGCTCCACCTGACATTTTTGGGTGCTCAAATTAAAAATACTAAAAAATAACGAACCTAAAACTTTGAAATGTTGGTCAACTACTGAAATCTGTTAGAAAACTTAATTCTTCTCTCAGAAATGTTTTTATCCATTTTCAAAGAACTTTTTAAAAACACATTTTTAAACCCTCTTTTTGTCATTGACCCAAATAAGAATCTCTACTCTTTCAGTAAACACTGTGAGAACTGCAAGACGTCTTTTTTTAGTCCCACAAACAGGACTTGAATGAAGTGGTAGAAGAGAAAGAAGAGTCCTCAAACTACCCTGTGTTTTTTTTTTCACTTCGTGCAGAAGCTGCAGAGTTTCTGCTCCACTGTCGTATATTTAGCACCTGACTTCAAACCAAAGTGTCTCGCACCTTTAGTTGTAACTGGCACGGGGAGAATAACACTTAAGGACATGTGCAAATGTTGTCTCTCATATATGCACAGTGTGGCTCAGAGACGCATCACAACAAACACACACACACACACACAGAGCAGACCTGTAAACACAGCGAGTACTAGACGAGTTTCAGAGTGAAACATGTCCTGTAGGGAAACAAGTGCAAAACAACAGGAGGTGAAAGTAAAAGTTTCACGTTTTCTCACTGACACAGAAGTTGTTTCACTTTCTGTTTCTTCCTGACACGTTAATCCTCGTGGAGGTGATCGTCTCCTTAAAATTCACTTCACAGTTTGGAGTCTAATGAGGAGATCCAGCGATTATTACCAAGGATTTGTTTTTCCTTTTCTTTTTTCGCCCTGTTCGCTGATTCTGAGTTTGATGCCGTGTGGTAAAATAAAGCAGGAAGCAGTCTGAAGGTTCAGAAGAGGGAGGTAAAAACCATTAACACTTTATTATTCTGGAGGAGTTTTTAATTTGAAGTGCTGAAATGATGCAGGAGTGTCCTCTCCTTCTTTCTCTGTTCTCAGAGTGATTTCTTGCTGATACAAAGCAGTCTGTGGAGTTTTCTCCTGTCCTTATGTGTTACACACTAATTGGAGTCTGCACACCTGCTGATAATCACACTAATGACCAGCGGCTCCACACCTCCCTGAACAGCTCCGACTACAAGCTGCCAGTAAACACTAACTGATAGCAAAATAAATAAAGATCATAAGAAGGATTTGGGCTAATCAGCAGAGGGATAGAAGACTTTCTCTGCAGATACAAGCACCATTTGTTGATTACTCGAGTGTGATACAGGTGCGTTCTTCCATAATCCTCCTGGTGGGAAAAATACGACCAGTAAAGTCCAAATATTTTCAGGATTTCAAAATGTTTTCAGACATAATTTCTTGGCTGCTTGAAAGTTGTTTCAATTCACTTGCATTGAAAACAAATGTCTTAAAAAAAGGAATCATAACTTTGTTTCTGATGCTGGATAATTTGTTTCACTCTTGAGCTGCTGTGTTTGAGTCCATCACTGTCTCTCTCCTTTTTTCATCCCTTTGTTGATGGGGTTGTTTTTTTTTGTTTTTCGAACATACAAATCGTACAGGGCTTCCTAATAATTACCAACAGTTTTTATAATATGATATATAAATGAAAATATTTAGGTTCAACAATATTTCAATATAAAATAAAGTGAAATAATGAAAGAAATGACTTATTCGAAAAAGGAGTTAGAAGAAGCATAGCTTATTAACTCTCACCCCTTTCCTACATATAAATATTATATATACATATATACATACATATACCTATACATACATCTTTGTAATCATGAACACCTATACCCATACACCAATACATATATACAATACATATGCAATCCATTCGCATACATACGCATGTTTGCTCTTTTACATATTCATAAACACATACACATTCCTCACCTTATCGATCGATAATTATTGGTTATCCATTTGGGAGCATCAAAAATTACCAACCTGTTTCTAATGATTGCTAACCAGGAAACAGGTAGGTTTTTTTAGCTTGATATTTGGCCTGATGTCTGATGTAATCTGTGTATTTGTCTCATATGACTAACAATCAATCGCCAGATTTGACAGATCGCCCGGAGAGATTTGTACTTTAAATAATTTGCCTTTGCTCTACACAAGCCAGAGTCTCTCTTACATCACTTATTTCCTATTGACAGCACAGCCATGGAGTGCTAAATCGAACTGATGCCATCATCTGTGAAAACGAAAGAAACCTTTGTAGGAAAAGCAGCAGTGGCGGCAGGTGAAAGCCTGGATTTCTTCCTCTCTGGCAGCAGGGTGACCTTGCGGAGAAAAGGCGAAGTGTTGAGTTAGGGGAAGAAGAGAAGGGGGTGAGGAGCTGACGCCAGCCCTCCACTGTAGTCTGTCAGACTGTTATCAATGCTGCTGAGCTGCATTTGTGAGCACGACAAGTAGGGCAGCAGAGGAGGGACAGGACAGTGATAGAATAACCTGCAGACCAAGACAGGAAATCTAAAAGAGTTGGGGAGTTAAGGAGAGCGGGTGGCAGGAAAGGTGGCTCCACAAGACGGTGACCACACGGGGTCGGAGGATGCTATTTGTCCCCCCTCTCGCTGTGTGGCTGTCAGGCCGGCAGTAATGAAGTTAAATGAGGGCGCGGGCTCCGCGGAGAGCGTCCTGGAAGAGGTGACCACAAGAAAAGAGAGCAACAAAGAAAAGGGTCTGCAGGTGATTGACAGAGCGCAGGAGACGCAGTGCTGGCTCAGTCAATCAATAACTCCTTTCCTCTCAGGTTGAAACCCCCTCACCGGCCTCATCAGCGGCCCCCATCTCTGACCTGACAGGGGCCTCTTTCCATGTGTCATCGCAGACTTTCCTTTTCAGTGGAAGAAGACAGCAAATTACCCTAAGAAATTATTACCCCTCTACACCCTCGTTGTTTTCTCCGGACGGAAAAGTAAGAAATTACCTCGGCGAGGACCAACGACTGTCTCTCGGTCGTGCTGAACCTCTAGTCCCCGAAAGTAATAAGTATGACATGCCGAGGCCGAAGTCTGTTCCACTGTCGTGCGGAGAGGCAAAGTGTAGTTTTTGTCAGTCCAAATATTTGAACAGAATGTAAATGAACGAGGGGAGGAGGTTTGACGCAGCCGGCTCATAAAACAAATCAGCGGTGAATGAGTTCAACTTGCGGGCCATGAATATGTTACATTAGAAGGTAATTTGGCCGATTTTTCTCCACACTTTACTTGTTCCCCTATTATTCTCCGAGCAGAGTATTAAGGAACTGGCTTCAGTTTTCAATTGAATAAAGAATCTGCATGTCAAAGGCATGACTTGTACTCATTTACAGTCGAAGTTTCACAATTTCTATATCATTAAGCTCACTTCAGACGCCTCACACTCTGGTTTTACCGCAGTACAATAAAGAATATATGGATTACAAGTTGAAAGAAGTTTTTCACACATGTGGATCAACATTTAAGGGAGAATCAAACAGAAATCCAAGGTTGAATGTAGGTGGATAGAAGACTTTAGTTATTGTTAACTAGTTTAGAGACTAAAAAGCACCACTTTTGTTTTGCTTTCACTTTGACATGAGTAACCGTACGTCATCCAGCTTTTTATATCTGCAAGAGTTAATGATGGAGGTGGGATCCAGCAGGTTATTGATTTAGCTGAGATAAAGTTGCGTGTCGGAAAAGAAAGGGACCCAGGAAAGAGCTATGTGGGATGCCACATGTAGGGTGAGAAGCTACGAAGACGTCAAGAAAAATTCAAAGGAATTTTCATCCTAATATTATCCGGTTTTAGATTGCACAATTAAGTTTGTTTTAACCCTGAGATGTGGTAAGTTATTTGGTCTGATGTGTCTCTGGATGAGCTCATCTAATGGAAGCGTACCAATAAAGAAGAGAACAGGACCTAGGATGGAGCCTTGTGGGACCCCCGTGTAAACTTAGAGGTGACAAAGACATCTAGAACAACTGACCTTTCCGTCTTTTTTTCGTTTTGTTTTGTTTTCAGAATCAGAATCAGAATACTTTATTGATCCCCTAGGGGAAATTGCTTTTTTAGTAAACAGTTACTCCCATTCAGAAAGTGTTAGAAATGTAAGAAAGTACAAGTATAAGCACAAGTGTCTTACCCAAAAATTGATATCTAAGCATAAAAATATAAAAAAAATAAAATATAGAATAGAACATGAAGTGTATACAATCTACTTAAAATGTGTGGTATATACATTATGAGATAGGGGTGGAATATTGCTCAAGTACTGACATATTTATAGGTAATTATTGCACTTGTTTTTATTTGTTCATGTTATTATTGCTTGAATGGAAAAAGTCCAGGGTAAACCTTGTTACACTCAGAAAACACTCAAAAGTTTTAATTTTATAACAAGATGCCTCTGGACTACAAATAAGATATGATCAAGCAGGTTATTTAGTCACATGGGGGAGATAATCAGTGTAATAATGATACAGGGCATTTTTCCAAACAGTTAGACCTAGCGAGATCATGCAAATGTAGAAGAGAAAGTTACCCAGGCAGGACGCCACATGTTATATGAAGATGGCAAAGACCACAAAAACTAAAAGAACTTTTTGTCTTTTTATTTTCAAGTTTTAACTTGTACAAGATGTTCTTTAATATGTATAAATGGGAGATCTATCAGGTAACCTATGTAAGGAGAACAGGACCCAGGATTGAACCTTGTGGAACACCATGTGGTCAATTAAAGGCAACAGAAACACCTAGAAAAATTCAAATTGCCTGATACCATATTAATTCCAGTTTCCAATAGTCAAACAAGGGTGATATCTAGTAGTTATTGCTTTGAATAATATGCGTGTCATCAGGATAACAATGGTATAAGATGAGTTTCTGGATGATTTGAACAGGACCCAGGATTGAACCTTGTGGGATGCCATGTTAAGTCTTTCACGAAAACGCTTGTCACGTTGGTATATTTTTCCCCGTTTTTACAATAAACTTTTTAAAATTGTGGCTTACTTTGGTGTAATCTTGAGTCAGGTTGTGACACTGCATTTCTTCTTAACTTAGCAAAACAAAATCATCACGACCCGAAAGTTTAAAAGAAGAAAGTGGCTGAAAAGAAAAATGTTTGCTTGTACTTCATGACTCAGTAATGTCAAACGTATAGTATGTGTTAGACAAGTATCAAAATTGGCATCCAGCCTGGAATTCATTTAACTTACTCACATCTAAATGTCCGACAGGATGCTCTGATGAAGGAAAAACCAACAATCTGTGCCTCGAACCACTTGGGGAAACTCTAGGCGTGAGTTTAATGCTTTGACATATGTTTTATTTACTGTTCTGTTTGAGGAAAACAATGCATTTTATTTCCTCACCCAGTGAAGCAGTTTCCTTCAAAGCTTCGTGTCTCTCGTCTTTGTTCTGACATTTTCTGATGTGGACTTAAACACAGTGTTGCTCTGAACTCCTCCACTCTTATTTTCCCTTCATATGGTCGGTGTCTCTGCTTCAAATACATAACCGGATACTTGCCCACAGGCTTTGACTGAACTTCAGTCGGTTCCAGACCTTATCATCTTCACATCAAAGCCAGTCCCCTCTTACTGTATGTCCAGCTTGGTCTCAGAGGTCATCAGATCCACTGCTGCTCGGTCTCTCTCCATCCAATTAGACTGCCACTGTGTGAACTCTGAGGCCAGGAAAGACTGTTTTAAGCTTCTGATACCACTTCAAGTCATGGAGAGTTCAGTAAACCTGCTCTGAGTCACACAGCCCGGAATCTAGAGAGAGAAGAACACGCCTGATGGGAATTTATGATGATATAAAGAAAGGCTGTTGTTAGCTTTCATTGTGTCACAAAAGAGGACTCTCTACTTTTATTTCCTGGTCCACTTATTTGGGTCGAAACAGGTTTGACAAGCAACAAAACACAAGGAGGATGTGTATGTGATGTGCATGTGCAGATCAATACTGAACTATTGATGCTCCTGATACTAGATCTTTATGCTCTAAAATCAACTCTCAAATCAAACTATTGATATTTTTGAAAGGTTATTCATTTGAAGTTGTGTTTATAATCAACAGAAACACAGTGGAAAGTAACTGAACTATTGAGATTTTGTCTAAATGATACATGGTTGGTGAGAACTACTTTCTCTTCCATGTGCATAATTGCAGAATGTGTAAATGTGGAATGCATAAGTGCGGAATGTGTAGGTACAAAATGAATGAATGTGTAAACGTGGATTAAATACATAATGTGCAGAATGCGTATGAGTAGAATGAGTAAGTGTTGAAGAGGTAAGTGCAAACTAAATGAATGTGTAGGACCAGAATGAATGCGTATGTGCCTAATGTGTAAGTGCAAAATGAATGAATGTGTAAGTGTAGAATAAATATGTAAGTGCAGAATGCCTATGAGTGTAATGCGTGAGTAGCACAGACCTAGGAAGCTTATCCTAATGTACAGGGGGGAAACTAAAAGGAAAACTTAACTACAATGGACTGGTACGACTGGTTTCACGAACGAGAAGTTAAGAGGAGATAAACTCACCTGGGCTCGAGAATCCAGTGACAGGCTGGGCAACGGTTAGCCAAAGCATCATGGACAAAGTTTGTTTACTTCTTTTTTAAAAGTTGAGTTTCAACAGGAGAACACAAAGTAGTTTCATTTCTATAGTCAGAACAACAACTTCTGTGCTCTCCATGCAGCAAAGGTCAAATTAACTATCCTGCAATTTAAGATATTTGGAAAAAGGGGGAAAAAAGACATTTATAATAAACTCAACCTCTGCATGGATCATTCATGTAATGTACTGTAATTATAATAATAACCACAGCCTGTTCAGTTCTGCAAATAACAGCTCTTTATGTCGTGCATTTGCACTGAGGATAAAATCGTAGACATTGCAGCCGGTCTTACCAGCTGAGTTAATTGACTTAATGGATTTCATTGTACATATTAGTTATGTGGGCTCTAAAAATAAAAGCTCATATAAAGCCTGGATTATAGTTACTGACTTTCTGGAAGTGCAACAGAGGCATTTCACAAAAACAATTCAAGTGTTACTGTAGAAGTGACTCTGCCAGAAGCTGCAGAGTCCAGTTTAATCATTTTAATCACACTCATGCATCTCAGGTGCAGTCGTGACTGTCAAAACAGCCGCCCTCTCCTTTAGTGCTCTAATTACATTTTCATTGAGTACAAGCTCCAATTTGCAGCAACAACACGAGGGCGAAAGGTTCTCTTCAGAGCGGCCGGTGACAGCTGGACAATGTGAGCGCTCTCACCCATCAGGACGATACAAAACACACGTTCTCTTTCATGAGAATCTCAAACAATAAGTTACAGGAGCTGTTCTCCTCAGCCTGTGTTCTCCGCTGGTTGCCTTCATTATCCTTAATTCGCCATCCATCCTGCAGTGATGAGGAGTCTCACTTCACTTGTTCCATTAAGTTTATTGCTAATAATATATTTCATCACAGCCTGTTATTGGAGAGAATATTGCAATCTGCTTGTGATAGCTCACGTCCAAAATTGTTAATTAAGTAAATGAATGGTGGGAGCCAAATAAATAAATAAAGAACACAAATTAGCATACCATAATTGAATGTCACTCTTGGTTATTCTGCTCTTTGAACTGATGGATGGGAACCATCCACACCATGGGCTGTAATGGAAAAGGGAACAACTCCTCAGCGCACGTACACAAACACAACACACACACTCTATTTATCTCCACACACTCATCTACAATACTGACGACGCTCATCACAACATGAGGAGTCAGAGAGGAAACAGCCTGTGTCTGATGTGACGAACACACCTAATCGCACCCAAACACACAGCTTCACTATCAATCAATGAAACGTCCGAAAGATTTATTTCACAGGTCGGACGGTCACATGAAAACACCATCGGAGGAAAAACAAAATGATCTAAAGTGCTGCCACTCAGCCTCGACAACAACAACACCTTGAACTCTCATCTTTGATATGCTGCCAATCTCCACATCAGGGTGAGTGACTATAAATAGCAGATTTTTGACACGAGCAGCTTGGTAAAGGCGTCTGTGTGGCATTTTCAGGGGGGGAATGTAATTTATGAGATGGGATAAAGTTGCTCAAAATTGCTCATTCCCTCCAAGATGTATCAAAAAAGTTTGGCTACTGTTGAGAAAGCCAATAAATAGAGGACAAATGGAAATGAGGAAAACCAAAGACTATGCCAAGACAGTTTAGCAGTGAGATGCAAGTTACGTTTGCTCTGCTTGGTGAGTTTGGAGTTGGTAGATGAGCACTGGTAGGACACAACCAGGATTCACTAATGTTACAGACACATTCAGATATGTAAGCCGCCTTTTTGCCAGACAATTGAGCAGTGAATTGCTAAAAATGCTGTATTACTCCAAAAAAAAAAAAAAATAGGCTCAAGGAAAAAAGGGTAACGCAAAAAATGTAAATGTTTGCTTTTCATCTTTTCAATACAGTCACAAATCACACAGCTGCGGCAACAAATCTCTTTAAAATTTACATTAACTGAGAGAAAAGAAAGGAGACCCACCCGCCATCCCACCCGAAACCTACAGACTTGATTGTGTTCATTTTTAAAGAGCGTATACTGCGATTACAACGGATTCCCGACTAAACAAAAGCTGCACATCAAAATCTTGGATATCAAGACTATCAAAAAAGGCACGAACAGACAGGTCGCACAAAGAACTCAGCAGAAGCTTTTTTTTTTTATACAACTAATCCCAGTAAGGTTTCCAGTGCCCTAAATGTTCAATTTCAAAAAGAAAACCAAGGGACAAGAAGTCTTGCACAGAAACCACGACCAACCATGTATTAGTATTTGGCTTGACCACATCAACAAACTGTCATACAAGGTCTGATCTACTCAAGGTTGACGTGCATATAAACGTGCAAACTGGTGAGTGTTTCCAAAGCTGATTTACTAACCGGGTGCACCGTGGAATGCATCTGTCAAATGAGCAGAATGGCACGTGCAATCGATACAACATATCTGCCTTCTCGAGTATACTAGAATATACTATGAGAGTGCAAAAAAAGTGGGAGGGGGTGATGCAACTGTAACCAATTACAGTGTATCACAAAAGTGAGTACACCCCTGACATTTCTGCAGATATTTAAGTACATCTTTTCATACGACAACGCTGACAAAATGACACTTTGACACAATGAAAAGTAGTCTGTGTGCAGCTTATATAACAGTGTAAATTTATTTTTCCCTCAAAATAACTCAAAATATAGCCATTAATAGCTAAACCTCTGACAACAAAAGTGACTACACCCCGTAGTGAAAGTTTCTGAAGTGTCAATATTTTGTGTGGCCACCATTATTTTTCCAGAACTGCCTTTACTCTCCTGGACATGGAGTTTACCAAAGCTTCACAGGTTGCCACTGGAACGCTCTGTCACTCCTCCATGATGACATCACAGAGCTGGCGGATATAAGAGACTTTGCGCACCTCCACCTTCCGCTTGGGGATTCCTCAAAGATGTTCTATTGGGTTTAGGTCTGGAGACATGCTTGGCCAGTTCATCACCTTTACCCTCAGCCTCTTTGGTAAAGCAGTGGTCGTCTTAGAAGTGTGTTTGGGGTTATTATTATGCTGGAACACTGCCCTGCCACCCAGTTTCTGGAGGGAGGGGATCATGCTCTGCTGCAGTATTTCACACTAGTTCATCTTTCCCTCGATGAAATGTACTATAGTAACACTAACGAATCACATGACATTTTGGAGGGAAAATGACAAGCAGTGCTCAGTTTGGACATTTAGGGATGTAGTCTCTCAGGGGTGTACTCACTTTTGTTGCCAGGGGTTTAGCTATTAATGGCTATATTTTGAGTCATTTTGAGGGAAAAATAAATTTACACTGCTATATAAGCTGCACACAGACTACTTTTCATTGTGTCAAAGTGTCATTTTGTCAGTGTTGTCCCATGAAAAGATATACTTAAATATCTGCAGAAATGTGGGGGGTGTACCCACTTTTGTGACCCATAATGTGATTTATCAGACCTAAAACTGATGGTGGTTAGAGTTTTTGCGTCTAGTTTTTTACGTTTGAAAGGCAGATGCAAACTGGCACAGCGTTGAGGTGCAATAGACAGTTGAGGGGGAGAGAGAATCTTCCATGTGTGTATCGACATACTTGGGCGGTCAGAAATAAAGACAGAAGAGATGTATCGTCTGTTCAGCAGTGTCATTTTGAGCTGCTGAATGCGATGACAAATCATCTATGGAAAACTCCTTACAACGCTGCATTTTCTTGTGTCTGGATCATTCCAGCACACCAGCACAGTTAGTGCCGGCATCTCCCAGAGTGCTTTTTCTGGTGTGCTTGCAGCAGCACACTGCTCGGTCAGTCACTCAGTCTAGAAACATGATGACGAAGCATTAACTGAGTCTTGTGAGGAGATATTTCACCTCCTAGATTTATCCAGGTAAGGTTCCCTAAAGAATTGATGTTCTAAAGTGGATTACATAGATAAAGGGTGAATTCCAATTCCTGTCTTAACCCTCAATCTTAACCCTCAATCTTAAAATGCGCACTCCCATGAAGTGTAAGTGCTGTCCTGATTCTCAGAATGTTAAGGTTGAGGGGTAAGACTGAGGCTGTATCTCCCTCAATACTGAGATTCTCCGACACCACCCTTGGGACTAAGGGACATCCAGAATGCATTGCATATTTTCAGTAAATAAACATGGCGTCCAAAGCAGTGTCATGTCACGTCGGTTATGTTAAGTTAATCATTTTTTACCTTGTTCTAGTTTTGTTTGTCCTGTCTGTTTTATTTTGTAGTCACGTTTTCTCCTCTCGTTTCAGGTCACTTCACTTCCTCCCCTGGTGATTTCCCGCCGTTGTGATTGTCATCCCTGCTCCTCATTGTTTCCACCTGTGTCCCTTACCTCTTGTATTTAAGTCTGCGTCCTCCCTTTGTCCTGTGTCAGATCGTCTTGTCATGTGCGTCTGTAGTAGATCTTTAAAACCAAGAATCAAGTTGAGTCCTAGATTTTACTAGCTTAGCTGAGATTTTGAGTTTATCTTTTACCCTGTTTTCCAGCGCTGCTGTGATTTTGTTTTCCGCCTTGCTCCTGCTTTTTGTTAAATAAATTCTTATTTTTTGTGAGTACGAGTCGTGCGCCTGAGTCCTTTTGCCAGTCTTGTCAAGCGGCAGAGAAGGCGAGCTACAAATATAGTATTTTCTTTGTTAATGGAGATATAAATATTAGGAAAACCATTGTATTATCTTAGTTTAGACCCCTTTTATGGATTATTTACCTCGTTGTTGCATAACATTTATTTTTATTTTACGATCTTTTGTCAATGGTGTCCAGTGCGGACAAGCCATGTTGCTGTCGTTTAAGTTAGTAAACGTTACAAAATGGTCATTTTTCTCCGTGGTAATGTAGTCATTTATCAAGATAACAGCCTATATAACATGCTTGTGCCGATAATGGTATAAGATGACCGGGCTAATGTCATCTCCTGTAGCCGCAGAGTTATGTAACGATAGTTATAGCTGGTGTTTACCTTTCAATAAACTATGGTATGCTGTGACTGCTGAATATGTCCGTGGTTGTGTTATTTATACAGATATTTTTTTGATAACGCTAACCGAAGGAATAACTGACAGACAGTCCACAACAATTTCATTTGCATTTAAGGGGTGTCCCATTTCTAAGTCACAAGATAGACCTGAACACTTGGTTTTGAGGGCTACTAAGATTGAGGGATTAGATTGAGGGTTAAGAAAGGAATTGGAATTGGGCCAAGGTGTTGTTGGATCACAGGGAGCAATTGAAATAAAAAAGTCATGGTAAGCCATCTTAGAAAAATATACGCTATAAAAGATGGGAAAAAAATGTATCCCAACAATATATTTTATTATTTATACTATTGGCTTACCACAAAAAAGTAGAAACAGCAACAGGTGTCACTGAAATCATCTCCAAACAGGTCGTCCTCACAGCACCTTTAAGGGTGCATTAAATCTGCAGTTAAAGAAAAAGAAACAGTTGAATATAAAGACTGTAAAAGTCCAGATCCTGGTGTGTTTGATCCAGCTTTCTTTGTATAAACTTAATGGTGCAGCCGTCCCATGAGGGAATGCTTTTTTTTCCATTTAAGGCTGTGAAAATACAAGATCCGACTGCAAAGCAGGAGTTTTAAGGTCAGCAAATGTTCTCATTGTGTCCAATGTTCTTTTCACAGCGCGGGTCTATTATTGCTGCAAAGTGCATTACAGCGCTCTTTAAAGTCTCTCACACCTCCACTTTGAATTTTTTATCCTGTAGTAGATATATAACTGCTCCCGGTTGATTCAGACTCTGACAGTAAATCAGATTTAAAATATTTAACACGTAAAACTATCATCTGGTGAGTAATGACAAATTATAGCTTCCAGGTGAAGATGTCAGAAGGGGAAGTAGAATACGTGTGTGTGAAATGTGGAGGCATAAAAGTGCTGCATGTGGAAGTGATTAAGTTAAACGGTTGGAATAAATCTCCGCTCATCTTTCCGCGCTTAACTTAGATGCATTCAGATATTTGTGACTGCACAACCGCCTGACTGAAAACTGCTGCACGTAGACTTTAAAAAGTGCAGTTTCCGGTGCTGAAATGAGCTTTGTAACGACGCCGTCACTGCTTGATGAGCAGCTACTGGTGCTGAAATGAATGTGAATACAAAGCCGCAGGATGTCTGAGTTAAAAAAAAAAAAAGGAAAGAAAAGAAAAAAAAAGAGAAACATCCCCATCCTTTCCTCCTGTGAAATACCTTTTTCAAAGCAGCAGTATCACCAAGGAAGATCACGCTCTGTATGGCACCAGCTCTATCATGACTCCCGTTGCCCAGCCTGAAGGCAGATTTAAGAGACAAAGGCAGGCGGGATGGTCGTGAGAAAAAAAAGAGAGAAACGGGCTCTTTGCTAGCACCTAATGAGGATATAGAAGAAAAAAAATCTTTTCTTTCTTGGCTCCTTGAGATGCCTGGGCAGAGGTGATAAAGACAGTGAGAGAAGATGGAGTTGGTTATATGAAGCTGGCTGCAGCAGAGATGGAGGATTCCCGAAATAGAAAAGTTTAACCTTTTACCTTCCCCTCGATCATCGGGGACCTGTTCACCATTCGTATGATGTCATCAAAGTATAAACAGTGACACCTTTGTTGAACATCAGAATGCCACACCACTTTATCAAGCTTAGATTCTTCACATTTCAGCCACTGAGTTTGTTTTACAGTTTTCTTCACCAACGAAACGTAATTAGTGGATAGCGATCANAAAAAAAAGAGAGAAACGGGCTCTTTGCTAGCACCTAATGAGGATATAGAAGAAAAAAAATCTTTTCTTTCTTGGCTCCTTGAGATGCCTGGGCAGAGGTGATAAAGACAGTGAGAGAAGATGGAGTTGGTTATATGAAGCTGGCTGCAGCAGAGATGGAGGATTCCCAAAATAGAAAAGTTTAAAGGTCCCATCGCCTGCACTGATGGACGAATGTGTTGGAACAACCTTCAGCTGCCTCTCTGCTGTTATTGATCAAGGAAAGCTGTCCACCTAACTTTAATAAAGAGCTCGCGGCTTCATTTTCTCACACAGATTTGACTTTTACCCCTCCGGTTTCCTCATTTATTTTGTCGCCGGTCCTGTTTTTTGGGGAGATGAATGCAACAGACGGCCCCGCTGTGAATATTCAAAAGTTAAAACTGAATCAAAGCAGAGCAGAATTTCATTTCGGCGACTTGCTGACAAATTGTAAAAGTTTGAGTTCACCCGGAAAGCAGCAGCAGCCTTATTTCTGAATGCAGACCTGTCTATGTGTTTAGAAAGAAATGCATTAAAATAAATATGCATCATTGCTTCCTCGTCTGTCCAATAAGTGCATTCACAGACTTCAATCCCTCACTGGTGTTTGCCTCAAAGACTCCCACACAGGTCTGTCCTGTAATACGTCGTCCATCTTTATAAACCTTCTCCTGCCGTTTCCTTGATGCTTTGACTTGACTTTCACCTTCTTAGTCTGAGTTTACAGCACCACTGATTGATGAACGTCAGTTAGCCGGGATGACCTCGTCGGCTGTTGTAGTGGAGATAAGATAAGAGCAGGTTACTGTCGACTGCTACAACAACAATTGGTCCAACTGTGCCCATTATAGCGCTGACTTTCACATAAATACCACCTAACCTTCGCCATCCAAGTGACAATCCATCATGTTGTGCAGTTAACCTCAGTGCAAAGCTGCTGTGTTATGTTTTAGGAGTTACAGGGTTCAGTTCAGGAGAGGCTGTTTGGAAACTTCTTTTATTTATTGGGATCTCTGGTACTGGGATTAAAGGAGGAGTTGTGTACCACTGTAGATTCAGAAAACCATGGTTATTGGCCCGTGTAACTAGGGTAACCAAATGTCCTCCTCCTTTTTGGCTGTTAAGATGTGTCCAAAGAGATTTTATTGAAAAAAAAAATCCCTTAAATGTCTGTGTTTTTCTCAGCTTGTTGGACAAACCATTGATTTTTATTCAAAGTTAAATCATTCTGATGCCCCAAACTCAAAGTCAATATTTTAAGACAAAAGTCCAAGTTTTGCAATAAAAAGTAAAATATTTTAGGATAAAAAGTCCAATTTTAAAGGAAAAAGTAAAAAAAAAAAAACAATTGAGAAAAAAAAGTCAGTGAAGTCAAAATTGTGAGATTTTATTGCCTCAGTCATGAGAAAGAAAAATTAAAATTTTGAGATGAATAGTCAAAAATATTTGAATAAAAAGTCAAATTTAAGGGGAAAAAGTCAGTTTTGAGATTAAAAGTCACAATATTCAGAGAAAAAGTAAAAAATGTGAGAAAGGTCAGTAAAGAGTTTTTAAAAAAGTCATAATTTTGAACATATATCGTCACAGTCATGAGAAAAGAAGTCAAGGTTTTGAGCTGAAAAGTCAAAATTCTGAGATGAATAGTCAAAGTTTGAGAAGAAAAGTTAAAATTCTGTGATTAAAAAGTTAAAATTTTGAGAAAGTTAATTTTTTTAGATTAACAGTCAAAATTCTCAGGATATATTGTCACACTCATGAGAAAAGAGACAGAATTTTGTGATGAAAAGTCAAAATCCTGAGATAAATATTCAAAGTTTTGAGATGAAAAGATAAAACTCTTTTATAAAAAGTCAAAATTTTTGAGAAAGAGTTCATTTTTTTTTTATTAAAGTTAAAAAATATTGTCACACACGAGAAAAGAGTCAAAGTTTTGAGATGAAAAGTCAAAACTTTAAGATTAAAAGTCAACATTTTGTGATGAAAAGTTTAAATTCTAAGATAAAAAGTCAATTTTTTGACTAAAAATTCAAAGTTTCAGAAAAAAAAGTCAGTACAGGATTTAAAAAAAAGCAATTTTTAGATAAAATTTTGAGATTATACTGTCACAGTCATGAAAAAAAATCAAAGTTTTGAGGCTGTGGCTTCTAGCATTGATAGTGATGTTCAGGTTTATTTTAATTGTAATGTAGTTGAAAGAAAAAAAAGGGAAACAAACAGTTCCCCAATGTTGGACACTATCATGCTTTTAGACCTCTTGTAGACCAACCATGGGTCAATAAAATAAAAGAGAAGCTTCTGGAAGGAAGAAAAATAGGTTGATAAATGTTTCTTTAGCATTTTCATTTGACGAGACAAAACTGTGAAAGGACATTTTTTCATCCTGATGCCAACAAACCTGGGCGCTGTCCAGACGGGAGGTGCTGAAATTCTTTTCCTGAGCTGCAACAACCAGTAAAGCTTCACTTCATGAAAGATATGAGCGCACACCTGAACATGATGGAGTAAAAGTCGACTTTCAAGCGCATTTATGTTGAATTTACAGTGAATAATTCGGTTCCAGAGAATTTTCTCTCTCGCAAGAAGAGTCGGAGCATTATTCTTCTACCATTTCCAGAGGTAGAGGGTGAGAAAACTTGAGTTTCTGCCTCATTTTCTACCTTTCAGGTGAAGTCAAGGTGTGAAAACCAGGAGTTTGACTGTGAAATAAAAACAGGAAATGTAACGCTCTCATACTGCTCTGCTTTTCTGCAGGTATGTGAGAGAAATTATGATTTTCTTTTACCTGGATGTTGAGGAATATAATGAAAGTAAAGGAGAAGAAACACCTGCTGTTTCTTCACATAAGTGTCATGTAGTTTTCAAATAACTTGCAGAGACTTGATTTTCTGCTCCGTTAGAAAAACACAGATCTAGACCAAGACTTGAACCTCTGAGTTTGAGCCTCTTCACTCTGGTGTTGATAATAAATACATGGCTTAGGTTTGAGGTAAGAAATGCATCACAGTGATGGATTACAGCACCGCTCTCAGGTTTGAAATGTCTGTGAGTGTTTTTTTTTTCTTCCTGTAATGGAACTAATCAAAAGCTAAAATCTATCTGGAACCTCATCTGAAAAAGCGATCTTAAACTCAGAGAAAACTGGTCCCAAATGGTGTTTGCATTCAAGCTGCCAGGCTAAAAAAAAATGAAATGCTGCAAAATGAAAAATCACCAGCACTATTTGCTGACCTTTCCCTGGACATATTGGATTTATTTTCTCCCTGTCTTACGCCGTGACATGGACACAGCATCACCTCCAGCCCTTTTGTTGTTCTGTTGAAACCTCAGAGTTATTCGTTCGAGTTCTTACGGAGAACAAGTAGAGACATTTTCTGATCTGATACCACTCTGTATGTTTGTGTCTTCAAACCAACGCTGATCTGTGAGTCAGGAAGAATAAGCAGGCTAAAGTTTCAATCACAGGATCAACATTCACTGAAAAAGAGGGACTAAATTCATGATCCCAGTGTCTTTTCTGGAAAAACAGACACGTTCATGACTTTGGGACATCAGACTTCTGCATCAAATGATTTTTAACTGTTTTCAAAAGTATAATATGGCACCTTTAAACTTTTAGGCCAGTGGTTGTAACTTTTTCTGGTCATTTACAGTTGTGCCTAAAAGTTCACACCCTCTCCAGCAGAATTTTCTGATTTTTTTGGCCTTTTCTCAGGAAATACTGTATGGATGGTATGACAAAAACCTTTCTGTCACTCATGGTTAGAGGTTGAGTGAAGATTTTTATTGACAAACAAATGTGTTTACACTTTTTGAATCATAA
The DNA here is from genome assembly GCA_008086565.1 of Thalassoma bifasciatum. Classification (NCBI taxonomy): domain Eukaryota; kingdom Metazoa; phylum Chordata; class Actinopteri; order Labriformes; family Labridae; genus Thalassoma; species Thalassoma bifasciatum. The sequence continues at coordinate 147,534 of RPOG01000923.1, forward strand.
TGACAACAGAAACTTTTAAAAATGACCCTGTTAAGAAGTTTACACAACTCTGGTGGAGACATTAGATACTCAAGGACTACAAATTAGTGTCATCACCCGTCCGTTTATACGAAACACTCCTTTTAAAATATTAAAATAGAAAACTGGCTTTGGTGAGATTTTTTTTTTTACATCTATGTCAAATCAAAAATTAAGTCATATTAACCCTGTGGTGCAAAGTGGTCATTACAGTTACACCTATTTAAAAGTTATTTACTCTAAAATTCAATGGTTCATGTGATGGAAATTCATATTAGCCTGTGTCAGGATATTTTTATTCTTCTTAGGGCCTGAAAAAATGTTTTCGATGTTTTTTTCCAAAAATATATATTTTTAAAAATGTTATAGACAAACATTTGAGAGTAAAAAAGCTTATAAACGATAAATTATTCAGTGTTAAAATGGATGAAAGAGAGTTAAAATGTTTCGCAAAGCATCAAAAAGATTATTTATGAAATTACCAAAAAGAAAAGAAGTCAAACAAAAACCAAAAAAAAGTCATATTTACATTTAGTTCACACTGTTTTATGTTGAATGCTCAGTTACAAATATTTTTAAAAAATTGGAAACTTTTTTTCATGCTTTAAAACGAATAAAAACACTCAAGGGAAAAATCCTGACACTGACTTTCATAATTCATGCATCAGAAGGTTAATGAGAGAAGACAGAATTTGAGCATTTTTTCTCAAAATTTTGGTGTGTAAACTGTCGCTGTTGTTGCTGTTGTAAGTGTATTTGTTGTTTAAGCAGCCGTATGTTTGTATCTTCAAACCAACACTTGTTCAATGTTCACTTTACTGTGAGTCAGGAAAAATGAGCAGGCTTATGTTTCAATCAGAGGATGGACGTTTGCTGTAAATAACCTTTAAAACAAGTCAACACCGGCCCAAAAGTTGAACCCTCAGAGGGACGAGGCCACCAGACGAGTTTCTGTTTCCATCAAACTGTGTGAGAAGCCGACGCCCCGTCAGCTTTCAGGATGAAGTCTGATAACATCTGTGTTGAGCGCCGTGATCACGTCTTTGTTTTCTTGACATTAATCTCGAAGTAATTGTGTTCACATCAGTAAGAGAGGCGCTGAGCGTCCCCCGGGAAATCAAACGGGGACTCGGCTGAAGCAGAGAGTGATATGTTGTTGAAGTGGGGCTCGGAGATGAAAAAAGAAAACTTTGGGGAGAGTTGGTAGCAGAGCGCTGCTCAAACAAACAGCTCAGATGTTGATTATTTCAAAACAAACCCTCACAGCCTGAAGATATATGTTCAGTGAATCACACTCTGAAAATAGAATGAAGGAAGCATAAATCCAGAGAATATGAATGTGACTACAGTCGGAGTTTGACTTCTGAAGACGAGGCGGTTTTAACAAACACATCTATTGTTGGGACCCAGTGCTTTAGATGACTTATGTTCAAGTTTTAATGTCTAAAACTTTTTCAAAGCTTCACACCAGATCATCTCTTCTTTGTCAAGGCTCCAGGGATGAAGGGTTTCGATTAACCCTTCATTATCCAACGATGTCACACGCAACCTGTTGAGTTTTTTAAAATTTGGCCTGAAAAGAACCAAAATAAAATGTGAAAAGCTCAGCTTCTCTTCTCTCAAGACTTCTTTAATTTTTTTCTCTTGCCCTGATGGCTGAAGAATTAGGAGCATGCAAATGTTCCCACAGTCCAATGTTTTGACTCCCGAATGTTCCTACAATTCCATAATCAAGCAGTCTAATGTTCCCACAGTCCAATGTTCCCACAGTCCAATGTTCCCACATCTTAAAGTTCTCAGAGTCCAATGTTCCCACAGTCCAATGTTCCCACATCTTAAAGTTCTCACAGTCTATTGTTCCCACAGTCCAATGTTTTGACTCTCCCATGTTCCCACAGTCAAACGTTCCAGATGCCCTGTGTTCCCAGTTTAAAGTTCCCACAGTCCAGTGCTCCCTTAGTCCAATGTTCCCACAGTCCAATGTTCCCACAGTTCAATATTCCCATAGTCCAATGTTCCCACAATCTAATATTCCCAAATCTTAATGTTCCCACAGTCACATGTTCCCACAGTTCAATGTTTTGACTGTCTAATGTTCCTACAATTCCATAATCAAGCAGTCCAATGTTCCCACAGTCCAATGTTCCCACATCTTAAAGTTCTCACAGTCTATTGTTCCCACAGTCCAATGTTTTGACTCTCCCATGTTCCCACAGTCAAACGTTCCAGATGCCCTGTGTTCCCAATTTAAAGTTCCCACAGTCCAGTGTTCCCTCAGTCCAATGTTCCCTCAGTCCAATGTTCCCACAGTCAAATGTTCCCACAGTTCAATATTCCCATAGTTCAATGTTCCGAGGATCTAACATTCCCAAATCTTAATGTTCCCACAGTCACATGTTCCCACAGTTCTATGTTTTGACTGTCTAATGTTCCTACAATTCCATGTTCCCACAGTCCAATGTTCCCACAGTCCAATGTTCCTACAGTCCAATGTTCCTACAGTTCAGTGTTCCCAAATCTTAATGTTCTTACAGTCACATGTTCCCACAGTCCAATATTCCTACAGTCCAATGTTCCCACAGTCCAATGTTCCCACAGTTCAATGTTCCAGATGACTTGTGTTCCCACAGTCCAATATTCTGACTGTTCAATGTTCCTACAAATCCATATTCCCACAGTCCAATGATCTCACAGTCCTTTATGTTCCCAGACCCTACGTTCTAAAAACCTATATTCCCATGGCTCCATGTTCTCATTGTCCAATGTTCCCACAGAACAATGTTCCCTCAGCCCTCTATTCCCACAACCTTTGTGAGCACAGTCTTATGTTCCCACCCTATGTTCCAAAAACCTATATTTCCTCAGCCCCTTTCTCCCCTTGGCTTATGTTCCCTCAGTAAAATGTTCCCACACTCTTTGTTTAACTCGCCCAATGTTCCCAGAGCTCCATGTTCCCACAGTGCCATGTTCCTACAGCCTGTTTCCACATTCTGTATTTTCCATTCCTTACGTTCCCGCATTCTAATTTTCCCACATCCCTCAGTCCTACAACCCCACTGCCCTATGTTCCTACATCCTGTGCTCCTACAGTTCTTTGGTACCACACCCTGTGTTCCCACAGCCCCATAACCATGTAGTGTAAGTGCACACTGTCCCTTTAAATCAACAACTTTATCACACAGAGGCCTCTCACTGACTGTCTTCCTGTCAGATCAGTTGAATGAAGCAACTTAGAACTGGAGGAAGAGCATCTCTCCATCCTTTTACTTTTGAAACAAATAGTCTTTACAATAGCAGGTGATGATGCTTGTGGAAAAAAAAGAGTCTTCATTCGGGAAAAAACACTACAGATTCCAGCAACTGGTGTCAATGCAATCAAACAAATAGTCTTCACAGAGCCTTTAACACATCAGTTGATTAATCCACTCAGATAAGTGGTTGGCTTTTTAAAAGAGTGTGTACGTTTCTTGCAAAGTGCTGATTTCTTTCTGTGAAGTCAAGAAATGGCTAAATCAGATTTTCTACTGTACCATTACCAAGGAGTGCATTTGTAGCTCTGATGTGTTGCCTTGTTTTCACGTTCTGAAACTCCTCCACCAAGAATATTCGTCTCATCCACACAGGTCAATAAATGCTGCTCATAACGCCGTGTGAGATTCAGGTGACAAACGGGTGTGAAAGAGCTTCAGGAGCTCCCGGGTAATGATTTTATTTCATTCCTGGTGCAGCGTCCGGCCGCGCCGCAGACCGCTGGGATGTGTTTGTGTCATTGATCTCGGCCGTCTGATAAGGTAGCCCCCCCCCGACAGGCTGTTAACCTCAAACTGTGGGGGCATTAATCCATTTCAAAACACGCCGCTGCTTTTTCGCTGCGCTCGGCACGATTTCTGCCGAGCGGGGACGCAGAGGAAGGACGGTCCCAACCTGCTCCCTTCAACAGGACGAGAATCCACCTTTTCCTCTGAGAAAGTTTCAGACTCATGTTATCAGTCAAAAATAAGAAGCAGGAAACAAAACTTGAAGATTTCCTCTTCCTGCAGCTTTGAGTTCTTCAGCCTCGCAGCTTTTTACACGCTCTCTGCGCAAACAGGTCGTCAGCTTTCAAATGTTTTCTACTGTAATGAGACAAAGAGGCTCTGAAACCTGTTAAGCTCGGGGCGTGCCTGAAGAAATATACAACATTGGACACTAATAGATTTATTACGAGGAGCTGCTCTGAGTGGATTGATCATTAACGAGTGTGTTTTAAAAAGAGCTGAAGGTTAATGGAAAGAGCCTGAAGGCAAAGCGCTGTTTCAGCAGAGGGAAGGATGATCATTAATTCAGCGGCTGATTCCTGCCTTTAGATTGTTCAGCGTCATTATAGGTGTGTGACACTTTCCAAAACACATTCTCTGTTTAACGGCTTTATATTAAACTGAAGTCAATGAGAAGTCAACAGGATGGTAACTCAGCTCTGAAACTGTGGAAAAGTAAACTATAAGACCCATAAAGGGTTTTTCTAGATACTCAGAATGTATAAGACACGCAATGGAGAGAGATGAAGTCACGTTTTACACTTTTACTTTGGAGATATTAGTTTTAATCAGAGTTGTAGATGTTTGGAGGGAGAGAGTTCAGGAAGTTGGGGTTGCAATGGCGAAAGCTCTGTCCCCCAAGGTGAAGCACTTGGTCTTGATGATGATGATGTCAGCAGGCGGCGAGATGAGGAAGGAGGTTTAAAAAATTGAGGGAATGAAGTTATTGAAGAGTTTTTAGGTGATGAGGACGATCTTGGAGATGTCGGATGCAAAGTGTGGAGCAGCTGAGTTTTGAGCATGTTGAAGTTTTTGGAGGTGGGTGATGCTGTTACAGTTATTTCTATATTTCCCCTCAGTTTACCGTCTTCAGAGGGTGGCGGCTGCTGGGGGTGGGAATTACACTGTTTACAGCTTTGTTACCTTCATATAAATGGCCCTGTGAGCACTTAAAAAGCAGAGATTTGAGTGTGATCCTCAGTGTTTGTGTGTATTTGTGCATCGGGGTGGCACTCTGCTGGGCACGTAAAAGCATAAGAGAGTTGTGAACGTGCAACCATGAGGCAGAAATGATCCCATGCTGTAAATGAGACATATAACAAAAAGTAATTTACTGACTGGTCAGCCTCTGTACTGTTATTACATATTTACCTATCACCACTGTGTTTTGCAAAGCTACATCTCTTAACTCAAGCAACTATTTTTTTCAATTTTTCCATTAATCTGACGTTTAAGTAAGTTTTGCATTCAATTTTTCATTTTTTAAACCAATAGATATGTTAAACTATTTTCTCAGTGTATATGTAACAGAGTCACAAATACACTTGACAAATAGTTATTTTCAAGTTGAGCTCTTGAAAATAATTTCTCATTTAATTTATTTATCTATTCATTTCCCAGTGTGGGACCAGTAAAGTATTCTGATTCTATTCCAGTGTTTGTTCGTTGGGTTGGAGCGCAACTGCAGTGCGATAGCAAACACATAATCGAGGTGTCTCATGGTCCGATATCTCAGGCTGCATGTAAACACACAAACTGAAGCAGTTTATGAGAGAGGAAAGATGCCAGGAGTGATGGTTTTGGTGAAGATATAGAGCTGGGTATCATCAGCGTAGCAGTGGTAGTGAAACCTATGGGAGCTACGATGTGGCCAAGGGGGAGCAGGCAAAGCTAAAGGGGACAGGACCGAGCACTGACCCTTGGGGGATTGTGTTGCAGGCGACTGAGGAAGATGGAGTGGGTACAAAATTTGTGCCAAGGAGGGAACCAGAGTCAGAGTCCTGATTTCATAGGACCATGTTCATGTTTGCACAGATGCATCAACTGGAACATAAATGCAGACAATTTCCAGACACCTTTGAATAAACCTCAAATCTGCAGCATTGAGACTGTGTGTAATTTGCACATCAAAGAAACTGTATTGAACTTACAAACCTAGAAATTGTTTTGTTTGTGAATTAATTAGCTCTTTCTTACATGTGCGTTAAAACAAAGTCCCTTTAGAAAAAACTCTAAGAAGTCCTGCTTCAGATGTGCCCTCTCTGAAGGCAGTTTATTCCATTAAAAGACTCATTTCCTCATCTGTTTGTTTGTTTTCTGCAGCTCTGACGGCTATAGAGTAATTATCTTCCTCTACATACGTTCATCCTCCATGATCCCGTCGGTTCAAGCTGCTTCTCCAGGTCTCGGTGAGCTGCATCAGTAAGCAGGTTTACCTGTGAGCAGAACGGCTGCTGAAGCAGAACTCGTGTCCTCGGGGCTTGGCGCAACATCAGACGTGCTCTTCAGCTCCAACAGACGCCGTGTCTGCTCCGGCACCGGCTGCTGGACAGTGGAGCTGTTGTATAAGGAGAAAACAGAGCTCACTGTAGAGTCCTGAACGGGAAAATCCTTCAGGAATGTTCTGCATGTTTGAGTGAAGTCTTGTTTACCTTTCAGTGATGCTTCTTTTCTGTATGCTGTGGAAAAAGCCGGCCTGTTGGGCTATAACGATCGGGCTGTGTGAGCATAATACAGTTTGACCCGTTGCTAATGATGCCCTGACACTTCCTTCGCAGAGCTCTGCATTTGGAGAGCTGGCGTCTAATTGAAAGTGACAGGAGAGCACCTGTGGCTCTGTGGTTGTTCTGTTTACTAAAGAAACGCTGGAAGGACCACAAGGGTTAGACAACTGGAATGATCCGTTAAAGAGATCCTACTTCAGCATTGGTGCTTTTATTTTTCACTCACAGTTAAATCCATTCAGTTATATGAGAGTCCGGCCAAGTGCTGCCACAGTGTATTTCACAGAGCAGCTCCAGACCAGTTGTATGTTGTAAGTCCAGTTTATTGCATTATTTCCAAGCTAACCTAAGGTCCAGGAATTTTGATGGACACTGCCCATTCATACTGTGCTGTACTCAAGCTCCATTGGCCCCCTGCAGCGCCCCAGCAGCCCCCCCAGGACTGTTCAGTATCACTTCAGTCACTCTTCTCCGAAAGACCAGACTTAAGGCACACGAATGACCCATGTAAATCATCATAAAGCTTATTTTTACTCAAAGAATATGACTACGAGTTACTTCATGGCTCATTTTAAGTCGTTTTGGACCAACACAGCCCTCAAACACTTCCACCAACATCTCCACAACTGTTTAAAATAATTTTCAAGCGGTGCAGATGCAGCAATTTTACATCACAGATGATGCATCATTCAGTTTGTACCTGCTCCCAGTGTTTCACTTCCTGGTCTTGTGTTTGATTGCCCCTCATGCGTTTCACCTGTGTCTCATGCCACACTTGGGTCTGATTAGTCTTTGTCTATTTAAGCTATTTATCTGAGCAGAGGTTATTCAAGGAGGAAGATTTCCAAAACAGGGACTAAATTCAGACCCTAGGTCCTGCTGTTGATAAACTCCAGTGTTCTTTAACAGGTGCCTAGATCCTGGGGAGAGCTCTTGCAGTGAAAAGGCGCCTTATGTCTCATCTAATGCTGAGACAATAACTACAGCAGGGGTGTCCAAACTTTTTCCCAAAAGGGCTGCATTGGAAACTGTGAAAATGACCGAGGGCCGGCTCTTATGGACAGTGAAAGTTACAAATGAGCGCTCTATAAAACCAAACCTGGGAAAAATATGTAACAATTTTATGGCAGGATCAGAATCTGGACTTTATCACGTTCGTTTATACAACAATTATAAAAACATTTTAACCTCAAGTATCTCTGATGCTGCATTCTGAAGCATTTCATGCTTTAACTTTTGTCTTTTTTTGACCATTTCATATCTTTAATTGAGTTTTCTGGTCCTCTCATGTGTTTTTTGTGTAATCTAAACAACTCATGAAACACATTTTGCATCATGCCAAATGACTGAAATGTTAGCTGTAAAAGTTGTTGAGTTTTTTGCAGATTGTACAGAGCTTTAGCTTCAAAAGTTGACTATGCACAGTCCAAATCTTTGTGAAACGCTACCAGATATATTAAGATTTATTCCAAGCACTTGACAGAAACTGTAAATGTAAACAGTTGGAACATGATTCATTTAAGTGACAAAACGAACACATGGTGAGATGAGAGCTGGGGGCCGCTTGAAGATTGACGGCAGGCCACAATTAGTCCCCGGGCCATAGTTTGGACATCCCTGTTCTATCTCAACTAATGCTGAGACAGTAACGACAGCTATAAGTGTGGTTTACAGGAGTAGAAGGAAAAAGCTTTGTTATAGAATGGCATGGATTAATGTTGATCTAATGATTAGTTTCAGACCCAATGAATCAATATCAAACACAGGCTTTTTGTTATATACAAACACTCTTTTTTCATGAGCTGATGAAACCAGGAGAAATCCGTCTGGACTCCTTCAGGACAGGTTAGCTCCTGAAGGAAGGAGTCCATCCTTCCAAAAATGAAAAGGTCACCTGGGAGTGAGCAGCAGTGGGATACTTTAAAGGTTACCTCCATCAAACTCCATCAAATGTGAATGACATCACAGCCCCGACAGGACCCCCCCCCCCTTTTCACAGCACACAAACAAGTCCATTTAGCACAGAGGGGGGTTTTAACACTGTTGTTGTTGCTCTGCTTCAACCTGATCCTTTCTGGTACCTTCCGTCTGTAGTTCCTCCAAACCTCAGCCGTCCTCTGCTCGCTGCAGGCCAGGATTTCTTTTAAAGGTCACAAAGAGGTGGACTGTGACTTCTTGGCCTTATATTTCCTCAAATGTGTGTTAGCTTATCGATCAGGTTACATCAACACAGGGAGTGTAAAGGTTACAGCTGAGCATGCTATCTCTGCACAGCCCGCCTTATTACTCATGCAGCTGCTGCTCAGATATTATGATACCTGGCAGGAGACGCAGCCAAAGCTAATATTTAACTGCGAACGTATGCCCATAAATAAACCCTATGTTGTCCGAACTATTACGGGATATTGGCAGTGAGTGCTCCTTGCAGAAATCATCCGCAACTATTCCTCTTATTCACTCCAAAAATGGATATTTTACCTCGAAGAGTGCAGGAAGGGAGAGAATCCAATAAAAGATGAAAATACAGATCAATCTGTTTGCTGGCAGGGTGAAAAATAAGCCGCTGTTTACTTCTCTGAGTGAAACCTGGAGACGTTCCTCTGAGGAGGTTTAGGATAAAGAGATGCAGAGAGGCAGATGCAGGTGTTGGCCAGATGTTTGTGCGGGATGCTGGGTGATAAATAAAGTGTTTTTGGCGGAGTATTCATCAACGATGTTGCTGCAAAGCTGGTCTTTTTTATTGCTCATTACTGGAGGTTAGTTTTCACATCACAGGATATCTCTGTTTCCTGCTCACATTAATGGTCCCAAACACTAATTATTGTTCTCAAACTTTGTGACACTCGTAGACCATTTGACTGAGAGCTCATTTTGAATATATGGTCTTTGAATTTCCCCGCCTATGGTTAGTTAGCTGTAGATTCAGTGGCATGCACAGAGAAAAAAGGTATAGCATGATTTGGCTCCCTAAAAAGCAGTTCACCAGTTTTGATTTTATTAGTGTAGTTTGCAAACCAGGAGGGCACTTTGGCACATATTTTGGCTCCAAAGAAGCACCTCAATCCAAGCTTGGCTCCAAAAAAGCAAATTGAACATGTGTTTTGGCTCCTATAACAGCACTTTTTTCATTGTTTTGGTTTCCAAGAGAGCAGTTTATCATGTTTTAACCAGCCAAAGGGGCAGATTAGTGTGGTTTGCCAACCTGGAGGGCATTTAAGCATGTGTTTTGGCTCCCAAGAAGTCACTTTAGCCCAAATTTGGCCTGAAAGAAGGCACTTTATCATTGTTTTGTTCTTGAGGTGCCTTAAACATGTTTTGGCTCCCAAGTAGGCACTTAAGCACAAGTTTTGCTCCCCAAAAAAGGGCACTTTAGGACATGTTTTTGCTCCCAAGTAGGCACTTAGGAATAAGTTTTAACAACCAAGAAGACACTTTTGTATATTTTGGCTCCCAAGTAGGCACTTTAGCACAAGTTTTGCCCACCAAAAGGGAACTTTAGGACATGTTTTGGCTCTTTAGAGTACAGTTTTTCATGTTTCAACAAGCCAAAGGGGTAGGATTGTGTGGTTCACCAACCAGGAGGGCATTTAAGCATGTGTTTTGGTTCCAAAGAAGTAACTTCAGCCAAAAGATTGGCTCCAATCAGGGCACTTTGGGATTGTTTTGCTCTTGAGGGGCACTTTAGCACAAGTCTTGCACACCAAAAAGGCACTTTAGGACATGATGTGGCTCTTTAGAGTGCAGTTTTTCATGTTTCAATCAGGCAAAGGGGCAGATAAGTGTGATTTGCCAACCTGGAGGGCACTTCGGCATGTGTTTCTTCTCCCAAGAAGTCACTTTAGCCCACATTTGGCCCCAAAGAAGACACCTTATCATTGTTTTGCTCTTGAGGGGGCCTTAAAAATGTTTTGGCTCCCAAGTAGGCACTTTAGCATAAGTTTTGCCCTCTAAAAGGGAACTTTAAGACATGTTTTGGCTCTTTAGAGTGCAGTTTTTCATGTTTCAACAAGCCAAAGGGGCAGGATTGTGTGGTTTGCTGAACTGGAGGGCTCTTAAGCATGTTTTTGGCTCCCAAAATGTCACTTAAGCCAAAAAATTGGCTCCAAAACGGGAACTCTAGAACGTTTTTGCTCTCTAGCTTATTTTGTCTCCCAAGAAGGCACTTGAGTACATGTTCTTGTGTATTTGGCTTCTAAGAAGGCACTTTAGCATGTGTTTTGGCTCCTAGGAGGTCAGTATATCATGCCTAACAAGCCAAAAGAGCAGATGAGTGTAATTTCCCAACCAGGAGGGCACTTGAGCACGTTTTGGCTCACAAAAGGGCACACCACTGGAAAAATGTTATTTCACAGATAAACATAGAGTAGACTGAACAGGACAGGAAGTCGGGCTCTGAAACCACATAAAAACAAAACAAAAAAATTGACCACAACAACAAACCGACAGTCGAGACGGAGCCAGACCAGGAGTCTCAGGGTTTTACAGCCAGACATGGCTGTGGAACGAAGACACATCTGATGTTTACCTGGCGTTTTGTTCAAGTCCTTAGTATCAGGACTTCAAATTTTGCAACCAAGCATTACTTTGCACAGGAAGTCAGACACTTTAAATATGGTAAACATCCAGCTGACTTTCAAAATAAAATGTCTTTTTTTCAGTTTCTTGTCAGAGTTTCTGAGGAAAAACTTAACAGCTTCTCTTCTGCAAGTGTTTTTGTGTGTGTGTGTGCATGAATTTTCAGCACACGTCCTGTTTGTATAGTTGTTTTGTGATTTTATGTCTCTTGTTTTTATTGCAGCATGCTTCCACCTGTTGCATTTTTTTAAACCAAATAGTTTGTTGTAGCTCCTGAGCGCTCGCTCTCCTGCTGCTCCTCTGTGCTCGACCGCCCGCTGCTTCTGATTCCTCTCCCCCTGTTTCATTCTGCAGCTTCCTAATGGACCGGTTTTCTTCATACTGAAAAGGTGGATCATATGCATTATTCACATTTTAATATCGTAGCGCTCCAACAGCACGGCTTCGGTCGCCTCGCGGTGATGAAACACACACACACACACACACTGTTTACAGCCTCATAAATGGAGGATGCAGACTCAGACAGAAAAGATTACATAAGGCAATTCTGTGGTTATTTTTTTCCCTCACATGGAAATTAACCACTGAATTCCTCCTTTTCTCCTCCACCTCCTCCTCCTCCTCTTCGTCTCCCGGTGACTGCGTGAACTTCCGACTCGATCTCAAAAACAGGAAAGCGCAGCAAGTAGCCGTGGGCAGGGAAGCTGGTTTCCCCGGTCTGTGCGGTCTGCATAAAAAGGTTCGGTGAGAGATCCTTGTAACAGGAGGCCTGGGAGGCTGCCCCGAGCAGGAGGAAGAGGAGCTGACCACCATCTTTTATTAACCAGCGCATCAAAGCTGAGGGAAGAAGGGGGCACCTGCGGGACGGTCTGGGTCAACAGGGTTCTTCTCAGGGGCTTGTATGAAACTCTACATTTATTTTACAAATCTCCACATATGAGAGGCTTTGTCTTCATTTCTTGATCATTTGTTCTGAGAAGAGAGCAACTTTTTGACCTTTTGACTCTGCCAAAAGAGCAAGAAGGAGGAAGATGCTTTCTGCAAGTGCGGTTCAACCCACTCAGAATAATTCATCTTTTTTTTTACTTAAGACTTCAACGCTAAAGCCTCTATCTGTGTTTGCTTTAAAAACAGCAGGTTCCCATAGAAAAATCTGATCCTTAAATAGGAAACAGACTTTAAGTTCTGCGACCTGTTCAACATTAAGATGTTTCTAATTCAGACACCTCAGCTCCAAATGTTCGCGCTTGTCAAGAGGTTGGAGAAAAGACTCTGGAGCCCGGAGCAACAAATTGAGCTTCTCCTGATTTCCATGCAGCCTGAATTTTAGATTCTCAGCTCTACATAAAACAATAAACCCGCAGAGTATTATCTGAATATGAAAACTGAAGGTCTGTTTTCACACTGTTAGTGAAAAATTCTGGTAATCCTGCTGCTTTTTCTCACACGGATGAAAATGTCACACTAATGTGGAGTCAGACGATGTTGAGTCTGGGTGAAGATATAACAACAATATAACAACCCCCCCTCCAACTCTATGCCATCTTGCCCCCCTCGCTACAATACAGTTTGCCAAGTAATGCTGTGTGCATGCCCCTTAGTGTCTGTGCTGTGACACCTCCCTTCCCCAACACCCTTCCCCCTCCCACATGTGCGAGTCTTCAAGTTTTGTTGTAAAGGTTTATTTTGTTTGTATGTGCTGAGGTGTTTTTTTTTCCTCATCTAACACTGTCCTCCCCACAAGAGCCAAGTTTAAGATTTGCTTTTTTTCCCCTCTTCCTTCCTGTTGTTTCTCCTTTTTCTTATCTAAATGAAACTGCTCGTTTGTTAGCTGGTTTAGGGTTTATGGTTTTAGTTGTTTCTTTCTGGTTCATTGCAGTTTCTGTTTCACGTTTGTGTCTATGGTTTAAGTTTATTAGTGTTTCTTGTTGTGTATTTTCTCCCGTCCCTTGTGGCTTGGATCTTAGTTATTCTTTTTCTTAGTTATCCCCTTAACACTCCTACGTCCCAGTCTGGGGACGTGACTATCGTCGAAAAACATTATGGCCATGTGCGCATACGTATCAATGATGTTTCCTGACAATATACATATCAAAAGTAACGTGAGAGTCTCCTCTTTTTGATGATGCAAAGGTTTTTTTTACATGCAGCAACCGCAGTGTTGACACAAAGAGCTTTTTTTACAGGAATGCAAACTGTCAAAATTCGACTTTTCTTGTTTTTGAAGGCTCTTTGCAGCTCAAACATCAGTAATGCTCCTCCGGATTAGTCTCATTCTGTCCGTAGAGATCCAGTGAATATAATCCAGTAAAATAATTAGGTCCACAACACGTGTTGTAGGTTCTCAAAAGCACAAATGCTGCAGGAAAGTCTTCCCAACTTGAGATCGTCTCGGGCTGTTTTATTCATTTCTTCTGGCAAAATCAGGTGTGAACTCCATATGTGTCAATAACAGCATCAATTTTTATTTGGAGGGGTCATTTTACAGGTAGTTGCAATAAAATGACCCGTAATGTTAAGAGGTTATTGTCCCTGCTCTTGAGTTTCCCTCCTGTTTGATTGCCCTCATGTGTTTCACCTGTGGCTCATGTCACACCTGTGTTTGATTAGACTCTTATCCATTTAATCCCAGTCTTGAATTCAGTTTTTGTTGGGTCATTGTCATGTGATATGCTGTGTTTCCCGTGTCTCCCTCTCTCGTGAATTTTAGGTTAATTTGAGAATTTGAGGATGGTTCTTTTTTTTTTAGTTTCTTGATTTCTGTTGTTTTGGGACTTTTTGAGTTTTGTTTGAATTAACAAGCGGACTCTGTAGTGGCAAGATCCACACACAGTCTTTTTACCCACAACACTTTCAACCAAATTCAATAAAAAACCCAATTGTTGGTTTTAAATATTAATCTTAATTTTAACATTCCCAGCTGAGAGGTGTAAATTGCTTGTAACAAGTCAAAAAAAATCTGCCAATGGGATAAGACGAAGTCACCCGGGAAGTTTCTTGAAATTAGAAAGATGTCTTAAAACAAGAATCTTTTATCTTATCCCATTGGCAGATTTTTTTTTTTACTTGTTGCAAGCAATTGATGCCTCATTTCTGTCTTTAAAAAACTTTAAATGAGACATTTTTATGACCTTGTCTAGTAAATGTGGCTCAAATTAAGAATAGTAAGACAAATTTTACTAAAAATAAGACATATGACTTGCTTAGATTTCAGTTTACTGTTGTTTGAAAAGTGACAACAAGCAAACTTTTTAAGTTTGTAGCATAGTTGTACAGATTTAAATGTCTAAGAACAAAGCAAGAAGACCAGTTGACACATGATTCCTCTTCTGTTTGGTTGTAATGATTAAAAAAAGTGAATTTTATTTAGGAAGATTGCATGCAAACTAAGTAAAACCTCCAGAGCTTAGTAATCCAGAGTCTACTGATTCTGTTTTTATTGTGCAAAAGCTTGAATCTCTAAACGTACGAGTTCTGAAGTGGGAGTGAAAAAGTTCGCATGCTCAGCAAAACATTCTTTGACAGGATATTAAAGTCAGAGCCTCCACCTGTATGACAGCGGAGTGTAACGCCACAGTTATTAAATCACTCTGTGAAACCTGCGGAGGTTGTTGTTGATGTTTTTGGCACTTAATTAGAGAAGCCAGTGTTGCTCCGAACATAAAGCTGATGTCTTTTACCTGCAGAAAGCCGCCGAACATTGTAATCAATTATTTCTCTCGCTCCGCGCTCTGACGTGCAGCTCGCAGGGCGCTGTGCTGTTTTATGCCATTAAAGTTCTCTCACACCGCACCGCTGAGTGCTCAGGATGGCAAAGAGCACACTGTTCTCTCTCATTTTTAATCCATATCTATTTCTGAACATACGGCAGCGTGCACTTACACGTCCACGCCTCCTCGTCCTCCTTCAGCGTCTGAATCAAACCTCCTGCAGAGTCCCACCTCTTCTCGCCACCACACCCTGCACCCGCACGTTTAGACCTGTTACCGTACCTATAAACAGGATGTGCCTTCCATTTTCACCTTAACTCTACTGTAAAGGAACTGTGAGGACTTTCTTTGTGATCTTGAAAAAGTGTCACTTCTTGATATAAACCTGATCATAATCTCCTATTTAAAATGAGACTATCAGCGCTATTTGCACAAACTGGTTGTGTCCTACCAGTGCTCATCTACCAACTCCAACCTCACTAAGCAGAGCAAACGTAACCTGGCTCTTCATTTTATTGATAGACTCTCAGGTTTGAACAGATCACTGCAGAATAGTTGCTGCACATGGGTTAGAATGACCATTCACTTCAAAAATAGAAAGGATAAACCCCTGTTTTAGCCTTAAGCTCATGCTCTATCACTCGCTCGTTGAGCCTCAATTCCGTGTTTTAGCCTTAATCTTGTATATTAGCCTTTAGCCGATGTTTTTGTTTGTGTTTTAGCATTTAGCTCCTGTTTTAGCCTTGACTCCAGTGTTTTAGCCTTTGGTCCATGTTTTAGTCTTTTGCCCCAATTCAGCCCTTACCTTGAGTTTTAGCCCAAGCTCATGTTCTACCCTTTGACCTGTGTTTTAGCCTTAAGCTCATGCTCTATCACTCTCTCATTGAGCCTCAATTCCGTGTTTAAGCCTGAATCTCGTATATTAGCCTTTGGCCAGTGCTTTTGCTTTATCCAGTGTTTAAGTCTAAAGGACTTGTCGAAGTTATCAGCTTCTGTTTTAGCCTTTGACCAGTGTTTTAGCCTTTAGTTCCTGTTTCAGCATTTGGTTCATGTTTAAGTCTTTTGCCCCTATTTAGCCCTCATTTTGAGTTTTAGCCCAAGGCTCATGTTCTAGGCTGTGACCTGTATTTTAGCCTTCTGCCCGTGCTTTAGCCTTGAGCTTGTGTTTACGCTTTTAGTCAATGTTTTAGCCTCCAGCCAGTGTTCTAGCCTTTGTTTTGTGTTTTAGCCTTAGGCTCATTCTCTATCACTCTCTAGTTAAGCCTTAATTCTGTGTTTTGGCCTTAAGCCCATGTTGAAGTCATCAGCTCCTGTTTTAGCCTTGACTCCAGTGTTTTAGCCTTTGGTCCATGTTTTCGTCTTTTGCCCCTATTCAGCCCTTACCTTGAGTTTTAGCCCAAAGCTCATGTTCTACCCTTTGACCTGTGTTTTAGCCTTCTGCCCGTGCTTTAGCCTTGAGCCAGTGTTTTAGCTTTTAGTCAATGTTTTAGCCTCCAGCCAGTGTTTGAGTCTTATACTCATATACTTGCCTCTGACCTGTGTTTCTGCCCTTAGCCAGTGTTTTACCCTTGAGTTTGTGTTACAGCCTTTAGTACGTTTTCGCCTTTTGCCAGTGTTTAAGTGTTTGTTTTGTGTTTTAGCCTTGAGCTCATGTTTAAGCTTTCAGCCCATGTTTTTGCCTTTAACCCTTATTTTAGCCTTAAGCCAGTGTTTTAGCCTTAGTAGAATAAGCATTAGAAATAACCTATTTAAGACTTAATAATCTCATTTCAAATTTGGGATTCTGATCAGGCATGTATCTATATGTGATACTTTTTAAGATCACTTAGAAAGTCCTCACTGTCCCTTTAAGATGATCCTTGATTCCCAAAGTCAGCAAATTTCAAGCTTTAAGAGAAGCCTGAATCCAGATCTTCACGCGGTTAGAAAGCCTCACAATTGGCAGCTTAATCACATGTGAAATAAGAAACACAATGACCTTTCTAATACAGAGTCACATTCTGGTATTTTCTCTGCAAAGATCAGACAAAATCTGAAATATCTGCATCAAAGACGACTGCAGCTTAGATTCTTTCTTGCTAATACCTCTGTTCTAAATCTGTACGATTTTAATCTCCACATCAGCCTGGATTATCTCACTCTCTCTCTCTTTCTCGCTTGTGTGCGTTTGTAATAAGCCGGGATGGTACCGTAGCATCAATTAGTCATGTAAATGTCATCATCATTATTTAGTCTGGGATATGATACCTCTGTTCTGAGCTGCAGGGGTTTAAATGAGAGCTTAAAATGAAATGAGAGGAATGGGGAATCTCTCCTGATGGTATCCACACAGCTGCAGATAAAATATTAAACAGGGACCTCCGGGGCTCCACGGCGATCTGATTGGCAATAAAACCCACTTGAACAATTTGAAACAGAGCTAATTAAGACAATGAAGCATGGCAGGAGGAGAGACACAAAGAAGGAGGAGAGCATGTGATCAGGTTGTATTATATTTCCTTTATTACCTCACAGAAAAAAAAAAACAATATGCCCNTCTCGCTTGTGTGCGTTTGTAATAAGCCGGGATGGTACCGTAGCATCAATTAGTCATGTAAATGTCATCATCATTATTTAGTCTGGGATATGATACCTCTGTTCTGAGCTGCAGGGGTTTAAATGAGAGCTTAAAATGAAATGAGAGGAATGGGGAATCTCTCCTGATGGTATCCACACAGCTGCAGATAAAATATTAAACAGGGACCTCCGGGGCTCCACGGCGATCTGATTGGCAATAAAACCCACTTGAACAATTTGAAACAGAGCTAATTAAGACAATGAAGCATGGCAGGAGGAGAGACACAAAGAAGGAGGAGAGCATGTGATCAGGTTGTATTATATTTCCTTTATTACCTCACAGAAAAAAAAAAACAATATGCCCCATCCCTCCTCCTGCTCGGCACGCCTCACCATCTGTTGTTTTTCTGACTGAATTGTTCTCCCGTGTTGCGCTCGCGCTCTCACAGCGGCCGAGATTGTCTAACTGTACCTCAATTTCTACAGAGATGGGAAAAAAAAAAAAATGAAATGAACAAAATACCTTTTTCTACACAGATACAGTTTCGCTGGGCCCAGATTGGAATGAGTCTATCTCTGAAAATGTAATCACACTCAAAGAAAAAAAAGAAAAGCTGCCAACTCTGGCCTCGGGTGGCGTTGAAGTCAGGATGAAAGTGGAGAGATAGAGCCGCAAAAAAAAAATATCCAAGTGCTGTCAGTAACGGCATCAAAAAGTACTTTCCCCAGTCGTTTCCTCTCAGGCCTTTGATACGCTTTAACATCTTACCTTCCATCAGGTCTTTGACAAATTGTTTGCCATTTTTATGCCTTCTTAAAAGCTTAAACCAGAATTCTTAAAGCTTAGATTCTTCACATTTCAGCTGCTAAGTTTGTTTTACAGTTTTCTTCACCAACGAAACGTAATTAGTGAAAGAATCACTCAAAACAACTAGGACGTCCTACCTGTTTGGGGTCATTACGTCACATCCTGACGCCCCTACCCTGATTATTCAATCTCCTTTCCACCAGAGGAATCCAGAGTTCAAACATCAAAAGTGTTGTTTCATCAAATTATTCCAAGTGGTGAAATTTCTCCTGTAAAGTCCGTTGTTTGTGTGTCTGTCGTGTCCGTTCTCATCAATAACAGCAGCTTCACAGTCTTACAGCATTTCCTCCTCAATGTGAATCCAGCAAATCTTTTTTTTTTTAATTCTCCTTAGGGTTCTAGCTGCAAAAAAAAGTGACTTTTTTTCTGTTGAGTTTTCATCCCAAGACAGCTTGTGATAGACAACAAGCTCCCTACTTGACCGGCCAATAGCGCACGCTGGTCTTGTTATAGCTCAATTAGAGGGTCTTTGTTTGACAGAGGAGCTGTCAATCACTAATTAGTTATCCAATTGCCCTACGGTTCACATAAAGCCAGTTGCAGCCATTTAGATCACTGGCGAGACCTATTTATTGTTGAGTGTCTTCATTTACGTTCATGTGCACGACGGAAGATGAACTACAATGTTATGATTTTTGGCTAACCTTTCCATGAAGAGAGTAAAAGTTGATTAAAAAGAGGACACTGAGCATTGATGAAGCTGGTTTTGTTTGTGCGAAGTCTTTGCAAGGGTGTGGACAGTGAGTACAACTCTGCCTGGTGTTTGTACACCTGAGACTAAAAACTCTACAACTCCTTCAAGGTTTTACCTGGAAAGCTCAAATTTCATGACAAGGTGTATTGTATATATGATGTGGTGGATGTTTTATGTCTGGCATGAAGCATCTTGAAGTTAATGATTCTCAAAAATAGTTATAAAAAATGAGTAGGAAAAAAAATCTTCAGCTTGATTGATCCTGATGTGGACTTTAGCCACATTTAAAACATGACATTTTCTGAAACTAGAGACTTAAATCTTTCAAATGAGATGTCACCATGATTTTTGGCCTTGTTGTTCCTCAGTTATACGCTTTGAATCATAGTATGGTATGTAGGCTTGAATTAGATGGGATGCAAAGGGTTAATAAATGTTAATAGAATACGGAGCGCTCAGGGTTGAGTTTAGGAATTACAAATTGTGCCGCTCATTTCGCAGGCATCCTCGTGGGACTTCTTGGACTCCAGCACCTTGACACATTCCCTCGAGGGCCTCGAAAAAGGAAGGAACGAAGCGCCGCGCGGGAATGAAAATCAACTGGAGGGAGAGGCTGCCAAGCTAACGCGCAGATGGTTGTGTCAGGCTGGCGATGGATGGAAGGATGGAAGGATGGAGCGGGGGAAAGTCAGAGGAAAGAGGGGTGCATGTGCATGTCTTTGGCACTCTGCGAGCATCTGGCACCGGTGGAACAGGAAAAAAAACAAAAAAAACGTGCATCCTCACATCATCACGAGCATCCTCATTACCGACAACATCCTCCTGATATATTTGTGTTTATCTCATGGTGCAGCATCCGGGAAACAATGCACCCGCGTGTCCTCGCTGTTCAGCTCAAGGTTTACAGGAACCTGGTCTCATGGTCGTCTGTTAATGCAGGACTCTGAGTCCACAGACGAGCAAGGCATAAAGGAGATATAGCTGCAGTAAATGAGATGTTTTGTTTACTACTTCTCATGAATAAACAGATGAAGTTGTACTCGGTGAGCTCCCCAGAGGCAGCCTCTTACACACTTTATGGCTCATCTGCTTTTGCAGCCACTGCTGGATGTAATGACTGAACTATCTTCACTCGTCAGCAACTTTATATCTTGAAGAAATGGTTTAACGTTTCTCCACAGTCCCAGAAAAGCTGGATAAGAGTCAGCGGGTTGTTTTTTTTTTTTGAGATCTGAACAACTGAAGGATCAACAAGTGAGAATGTAACCACACTTTGAGGCTCCACACACTCCGTGCTGCGTTCTTGGAATGAGACCCATCCAGTTTTTGACTCTGTCTATGTTGACAGTACATTGTGTAGACCAGCTCCTCAGCCCATTTGTTGATAAAATGCTCATTAAACTGCCCTCTTAGGAGACAAAACCTGCTTTGAAGTGCCCTTCTGGTTGTCAGACCACACTATTATGCCCCTCTAGGTGGTAAAAATATGATCAATTGCCCATCTGGGAGCAAAAACCAAAACCAAAACGCACTCTAAAGTGTTCCCTTGGGAGCTTAAGTGCTCTCATGGGAGCCAAAACAAATGCTAACATGCACTCCTGGGTGCATTATACACTGAAGTGCCCTCTTAAGAGCTAAAAAAGTGTTCAGGTGTCTTCTCAGGAGATAAAACAAATGCCGAAGTGCCCTCTTGGGGACCAAGACTTGTACCAAAGTGCCCTTCTGAGAGCCAAAACATGCTCTAAAAAGCCCTTTATGGAGCCATATATGCTCTAAAGTGCCTTCTTGGGAGCAAAAATACATGCTTAAGTGACCTCCTAGTGAGAAAACTTCACTTATCTGCTCCATTTGGTGGTTAAAACATGATTAATTGTCCTCCTGGGAGGCAAAACATTCTCTGAGTTGCCTTCTTGGGAGCCAAACACACTCAAAAGTGCCTTATCAGAGGACAAAACTCATGCTTTAGAACTTTTTTAGGCACCAAAAGGTGCTCTAAAGTTTCTTCTTGGGAGCTTAAGAGTATTCTTGGGAGCCAAACTTGTGCTTAAGTGCCTTTTTGGGAGCCAAAACAAATGCAGAAGTGCCCTCATGGTAAGCAAACCTCACATATTTGCCCCATTTGGTGGTTAAGACATGATTAAATTTCCTCTTGGGAGCCAAAACATGCTTAAGTGCCCTCTTGGGAGCAAAAATACACATAATAGTGCCCTCCTGGTGAGAAAACTTCCCTTATCTGCCCCATTTGGTGATTAAAACATGATTAACTGTCCTCTTGGGAGCCAAAACACACTCTGAAGTGCTGTCTCAGGAGACAAAACTCATGCTGAAGTGCCCTCACGGTAAGCAAACCTCACTTATATGCCCCATTTGGTGGGTTAAACCATAATTAACTGTCCTCCTGGGAGCCAAAACAAGCTTTAAAGTGCCCTCTCAGGAGCTGTAATGTGCACGGTGTGTGTGCCTTTTTTTTCTTGCCAGTACCCTTCAAAATGTCTGTGTACACCACTGTGGAAGGATACCTTATTGACCATTTGCAGTCATTAGGTTTCAGTCATTTTTGGACAATATTTATGTTTTAAGGTGTATTTTGGAGCCATAAACAAAACAGGAAGTCACATAAAAGAGTCAACCCTAAAGACCAACCTTTGAGTAAGTTACCCTCTGAAATTTAGAAGTGACACAAGGGCTTTTATTTCCCATTTATCAGTAAACATCAATACTTTATCATAGTAATTTCCGAGTATCAATGTGTTCATCAAATCATCACATCTTGACATCACCTTCATTCTCAATGACGTCGCTCAGACTGTAAACACTAACCTGTATAGAAATAAGGAATGGCTAAATTTAGAGCTCGTTTTTTTAAGTTATAAACCAGAAATAAGCTTTCAAAAGATCAATATGTTGCTCATCTATGTCATTCGAAGGAGGGCTGTTATATGAAGAGACAGACTACAAGAGAAAGCGGTAAACTGAGTTGTTTTTCTTGTTTGTTTGAATTTCCTCAGTTGTTTTCCAGTGAAGGACACCACATGAAGACACACTGAACATTTCCTTTTTTACTACTTTCGCTCCAAACGTTTCTGTTTGTTGTTTCGTGAGTAAAAACTTAAGAGAAGGACTTCCTCTGACCGGCATGTCTGTTTTCTTCTCTGTAACTGAAGTGAAAACACCCTGAGAGTCCGCCAGAGTGGTGAAACAACATTTTTATAAATATTGTGGTGTTGGTACTTTCACTCAGATAAAAGATCTGACTATTTCTCTAACCACTGTTTTTGAGACACATAATCACAGCGAGAGGCGGAGAGACACTAAAGAGATACGGAGGAGAACAGAGGAAATGGAAACACGTAGAGAAAGACTTGGATGAGGAGAAGCAGGCAGTGGGAAGCATGAGTCATACTCTCTCATGTTTAACACACGGAGAAAACACTGATCAGCGCTTTCATGCCCCCTGCGTCTGCGCTCGGCTTTTACAACAAAACTCATTACGATGCAAATCACTGAGAGGAAACATCTCCGGACCTGAAAGTGTTTTAGGGACAGAAGCTGCAGAACAGTGCATGTTTAAGTTAAGATATCAGTCCTGAAACACTTTTTATTTGTGTTAACAAGAGGTGAATATCTGTTAACAGGCACGTGCATCAGCATGAAGCCAGAGCACAGAAGAAAGTTAGTAACTCATTCCTTTCTAACATGACTTAACAACTCCAAATCATAATCTTAACCATGCAACAAAACCAGAAAGAGAGAAAAACTCATGCCATCAAACAGTCCTAAAAATGAAAACAAGTATCGAAAAACTTGCAAAAGTAAAGGGAAAGTATTCGTCACCTGGATGTCTCTGTGCTGTGTTGTGGTCAAACAGTTGGTGATGTTGATCTGTATTTGTCATCAACTTGTCTAATGCCAGTTTCATATTTCTACCATTGACTGTATATAGAATGGACAGTCTACGTTTTTGAAGCCAAAAAACCACGTTTCTCTAGCCGCCATTGTGCAGTCAGAGTTTGCGCAGTAGAGAATTTCTGGTGGAGCAGAGTAAAAAAGAGAAATAAAAATATTTATTTCTTCTTCTTCAGAAGGTTTAGTCTCCTTTTGACTCTCTTTCCCGAAGTTTCTTATACCCCGGTAAAAACTACTCACGAACGGCAGCTGTCAACTATCGTAAAATGAAACTTATATCGCGTTTTTTAACGTCCAATAACTAATGAGAAACCAACTTCTCAGAAAAATAAACACCTGAACACCATGCAGCCAAATGACATCGTCATACCACCTTAGCGTAAAGATGAGAGAAATGTTTCTACGAGGTATCATAATTTTTTTAAGTTTTTCCAGCTCATATCTGGAATACATGGGGAGGCGGGGCTTATGACCTATACTGCAGCCAGACACCAGGGGGCGGGGCATCTGCTGGAGGCTTCAGTTTGAGCCGAACGTCTTTACGTCCACTCATTATACAGTCTATGATTTCTACTGAAATCCAATGGAGTTTCCCAGCACAGGTTCAAATCCTGTTCGTGACGCCAAGTATGTTGATGATTGAAGCAAATGTAGAAATATAAACGACGCCGTGACGGAACCACCTAGCACCCTCTTGCAGGTTTTTTTTGGAGAAACAGCACACAACACAGTGCTGCCTCTAACCCTGAAAGTGTTATAAAAAAACAACACATTATGTGATTTTAACTATAAGCAAACTGTCATATTGTCAAAATCTGATTGGCTGATGGCATGGTCAGTCAAAACTATTATCAAATCATAGCTTCAAGAAGAGGCAAAAGGATAGCTGTACCACTGGAGCTGGTTTACAGGAGCTGTGATGTGTTGACATGAATTTCAGAGATGATGGATATCCCAGCTCAACCAAAAACAAAACAACCTGGAGATATTGTTATGTGGGTCAATGACAAAAAGAGGGTCTAAAAACGTATTTTTTAAAAGTTCTTTGAAAATGGATAAAAAAAACATATTTCTGAGTGAAGAATTAAGTTTTCTAACAGATTTCAGTAGTTGACCAACATTTCAAAGTTTTTAGGTTCATTATTTTTTAGTATTTTTAATTTGAGCACCCAAAAATGTCAGGTGGCGCAACCAAATATATGAAAATATATTTATATGTTCCTGTTATTTTTTCTGTGTGAAATTATTGGCAAGT
This sequence comes from Thalassoma bifasciatum, assembly GCA_008086565.1. Lineage (NCBI taxonomy): Eukaryota > Metazoa > Chordata > Actinopteri > Labriformes > Labridae > Thalassoma > Thalassoma bifasciatum. The sequence goes on from RPOG01000923.1 coordinate 171,636, forward strand.
ATCTCTCAAGTGTCTGTAGTGACTCATACATTTTCATTTTGTGTGTTTCATTTGTTTTATTTGTAAATAAGATAAATAAAAACTACAATTTTATTGTAAAGTGTAATAATGTAACCAACATGGTGGACTGTTGGAAATTGTTCCAGTCACCAATGAAGTGAAAAAACCTTTTTTATCAGTATTTCAGAGAAATCTACAAACTTTTCCACTTGGTCACAAATGTCATTTGGGCTCCTCTGGCTGATGCAGTTTCCTGTTTCCTGTTTTATTCTCTTCACCTTAAAATAAAAGTCTAATGTTACGGTTGCACCACCCTGACATTTGACAAGGTGAAAATTACGGGACAAAAGTTTTTTAAATTTCTCAACAGCTTTAAAATTCTTTTTATTTGCAAAGAATGTTTAATTTAAAAAGGTTTATTTGAGAAGGCATGTTAGAGCCCAGTATGCAACATGACCCCAAATGTAAAAAAGCCCTGAAATGTAGTTTTGAAAAAAGCAATAAAATGTTGTATAACCCAAAAAATGTAATCACTCACCCAAAATTTAACAAGTTGTTACATTATGGGCAGACGGTTATTTATGGGTTTGGGTTTTGTTTCATTTTTTTTTCTTACATTTCGTGTCTTTGTTGACTCTTGATGCCTAGTGATGGTGAGTAGAGAGTCACTTAAGCGAGGAAGTGCCGGTGATACGCGCATGCTTGTTGCTGCCAAGTTGGGTTGCCAAGTCTGATGACACATATCCTACATAGTAGCTATGAACGAGTTTTTAATTGGTATCGATTTAATTAACCTAGAGAAATTACAAAGAGGGAGTGCAGAGGGAGAACAGGTTAAAACTGTGACTCTTGCGTAGATCGGTAGTGGTGTCAATGAGCAGTGGGTCCTGCCATGGACCGTGAATGGACAGCACATGCATAAAGAGGCTGCCACCAGCTGATCCAGCAAATGAAGCGATGATGTCATTACAACAACCTCTAGCAACTTTTAGGAGAGCCAATAGCTACTTTCCTTGCTAAGAAGTTGTCATCTTATGTAGGCTGACCAATGAGAGCACACATAAAACACAACATAGCATGAAGGAAAAAACAGATCTGGTGTGAGTCCAGTGATACGTCGTACAGTCACCTCCCCACATTTCAATTAGGATTGTTGTTTCCATGTGTTTCAAGATTTTTTTTTCAACTTTTATGTTTGGCAAAGCAAATAACAGACTTATTATCTCAGTATCAATAAAGAGGACACAAACACTGACATCTCTCCAGTGTAACTCAGCGCTCTGTTGGACAGATATTTGCTTGATTGAATTCAGTGTGATTTAGTCCAAATGAAAAACAACTCACTCCTTTTATTTCCAAATAAATGAACATATTCCTCATTGCACGCTACACGCTGTGCAAACTGTTCCACATCTATCACTTAGCGTCCTGTTTTACATCGAGCCTGTACACAGATGAGTGTTTTGGCCCAGTGGCAGGCTTCTCTTTAATGAGTAAAATGTACTGTGAGCGACCAACAATCTGCTATCATTTACCCCCTACATGGAGAATCCCGCTCAGCCTCCATCACTTGGCAGGGCCCGGGCTTCGCAGCGTCCAATACGAGCCTCACGGCGTTACATCGAACACACAGCAGCTCCTTATCTACACTGGCAGGCAAACAAACGCACACATTACAAGGGCAGAACACGCTGGCTGACATTCTCATTTTAGACCAGATTTGATCTCGTGTTCTGCGTTAAACTGTGTGCATTGATTTGCATAATCGGAATTCAACCCTTGGATTAAATCCAATTTGCAAAGTAAATTCAAAGACTGCAAACAATTCAACACGTCACATTTCAGAGGTAATGGAGTTTGTGCAACTGCAAAACTGAAGCTAGCCATTGCACCTTGAATGCATCTTCTGACAAAAATGGATCTTCTTCTGAAAATCACCAGAGAATAAACATAAATAACTTAATTTCTTACTATACTCTAGATCAGTGATTCCCAACCTGTGGTCCGTGGCCCCCTGGTAGGCCGCGAAGATATTGCAAGTGGGCCGCCAAATCATTTTCAAAATAGTCTGAATTTTAATGAAGGGTAATTATATAAATTACATAAATTATATAAAATTATATAAATTATATTACTGAAATTTCCCCCTGTGGGACTAATAAAGGTTTATCTTATCTTAAAGATACAAATGTACAGAATAATGTTTAAATATTAAAACTTGGTTACATTTGTAAGGATATTCAACATGTTCAAACGTTTGTATATAAGAAAAGTCCTTGAAGAGGGCAAGTTAAAGCCCAACATGTAACATGACCCCAAATTTAACAAAGCCCTGAGATTTGATCAAACAAATGTTGTATATGCAAAGACTATAATCACTGACCCAACATTTAACAAGTTGTTATTATTGTGGGCAAATGACTTTTACCTTCTGGGCTCAGCATCTGTTACATCATTGACCAGTTATCACATTTCGGGTTTTATTACATTTTTTTTCTTACTTTTCGGGTCTTTGTTACAAATCAGGCGCTAACAAGGCGTTATACAGCCCCCATAATTATATGGTCAGAGGTGGGCCTCGAAAAATTTTTGAGACTTAAAAGTGGGCCCTGAATTGGAAAAGGTTGGGAATCACTGCTCTAGATGTTCAAACAATGCATGTTTTCCTCAAGTGTCACCTGATTTGCCCTCATGCAGCAGATGTTGATATCGACATCATGAAGCATTGGTGTGCACAAAGGGGTGGCCTGATTGTTGAAAAAAGCCAAAGTTACGCTACAATGCCATCTCCAGAGCCAAAACAAATGCTGGAGCATCCTCCTGATTGGTGACCAAACCAATCTGCCCCTTTGGCTCTTTAAAACAGGATAGACTAACCTTCTGAGAGACTTAACAATCACTGAAGCAACCTCTTGGAAGCCAAAGTGTGCTAAAATGCCATCATGAGAGTCAAAATATGCTAGGGTGTCCTCTTGGGAGCCAAAACACGCACTAAATTTCCCTCTTGAGAGGCAAAATAAACTTGTGTTCCCTCTCAGGAGCCTAACACTTACAAAAGTGCCCTTCTTGGCGCCACACTTGGGGAAAAATGCCTTCTTGGGATCCAAAACCAATGCTTGATTGCTTTCCTAAATGGCTAACCATACTCATTTGCCCCATTTACTTTTAAAAAAGCGTGATAAAATGCCCTCCTGGGAGCCAAAATACATGCTTAAAGGCCCTCTCAGGAAACAAATACACTAAAATGAGCTGTCAAGAGCCAAAACATGTGCTCAAGTGCCTTCTTGGGAGGCAAAATATGCCCTTGTGCCCTCCCAGTTGGAAAGCCACACTTATCTGCCCCATTAGCTGGTTAAAACTTTGTAAACTGCTCTCTTGGGCGCCAAAATGTGTGCTAAAATGCTCTTCTGGGAGCCAAAACACATATTAAAGAGCTCTCCTGGTTGACAAACCACAATTATATGCTCCTATGGCTGGTTAAATATGATTAACTGCCCTCCTTTGGGCCAAAATACACACTTTATTTCCGTCTTGGGAGCCAAAATGAGTTACAGTGCCCTCTAATAAGCTAAATGCATGCTAAGTGCCTTCTTAGGAGGCAACGTATGCCATAGTGCACTCTTAGTTGGCAAATCACACTTATCTGCCCCATTAGCTGGTTAAAACATTGTAAGCTCCTCTTTTTGGAGACAAAATGTGCTGTAATGTCCCCTTTGGTGCCAAAATGTGTGCTCAAGTGCTCTCATGGGAGCCAAAACACATATTAAAGTGCCATCCTGGTTGGTGAACCACACTTATTTCCCCTTTAGCTGGTTGAAACATAATAAACTGGCCTCCTCAGCGCCAAAACACACACTAAATTTCTCTCCTGGGATCCAAAATAAACTTGAGTTCCCTCTTAGGAGCCAAAACAAGTGCAAAAGTGTCATCCTTGGTTCCACACTTGCGAAAAAGTGCCCTCTTGGGATCCAAAAAAACATAATCAACTGCCCTCCTAGGGGCCGAAACCTACTTGAGTGTCCTCATGGGGGCCAAAATATGCTAAATTTCCCTCTCTGGAGTCAAAATGTGCTCTGTATGTGACTTTTTTTTCCCTTTCATCGCTGCCCTTCAAAACGTCTGTGTACTCCACTGTCATGAAGGATAAAAAAGACCTCCCACAGCAGAGGGACGGAGTGATTCAAGCTCACATTTTTCATCATCTGCTCTGAAGAAGAGTCTTCGGAGAGAAGCAGGATTATGGATCCGGTCCACTCTCGCTCTGTTGTGTTTGGAGTGAGAGTCTGCAGAGGGTTCACACACAGACTCAGGCCATTGTTAGAGCTGTTAGACAGAAGCACTACGCGGGTTTATCCAGCAGGGGGTGTTTAACCAGCTCATCATGCCAAAGGGTGCTACAGGGAGTCATCGGCTGCCAGATGACCTGTCCTGTTCTGCAGGCTGACAGGCTGTGAGGACTATTTCACTTTCCTCTGAGACACTCAGACTACTTCTGTCGCCCAAAGAAGATGTAATTTAATTTTTAACAACCCCCCTTCTGCTCAACAGTTTCTGGATGCGATTTAGACTGTCAGGAGTGCAAGTGCCTCCATTTGTCTGCATAATCTGCAGGTGGAGAGAGATATATGTTTACAACAGTGCATTCAGGTACCAGCAGAAGTGCCGGATCTTTTAAAAAACTGCACAGAAAGCCCACAAAATCTATTTTCCTGGGGCTAATTTCAGATATTTAAAACTTATCAGAGTCAAATCAGCAGTTTTCTAAAAGCCAGATGAGCTCCTAACTAATCTCAACACTCATTCACCTTCAATGACTCCAAGTAGCAGTCTAGTATCTTTAAACCTGGGGCTTGTTTTTACACATTTTGGGGTCTAAATATCTGATGAATGCAAAAGGTTTGGAACTGCTCCAGATTTCTTCAGTCAGCAGAAACAAGACAGACTTTAAAAGCTGCAAGCACAACCAGAGGTACAGTGAGTCCTCTGATATAGATCTTTTTTTTTTTATTAAACCACTGACAGGCTCATACTGGCACTCAGGTGGTCTGAAAACATCAGGGTCTTACTTAATTATGTGCTTTTAAACCACAGAACCTTCCCCCAGCAACTATGTCCATTTGAAATGCAGGAGCCAAGGTCTAAATTTTTTTAGAAAAAGATTTTACTCCTGAAAACTGCTCCTCCTGAAGGAATAAGAAACAACGATGTGACCCCAAGCAGTAATTGATTTGGTTTAGTATCTCCCAAAAACTTCATAGTTCTACCATCCAAAAGGAAAATAATGTGTTTTGGCTCCCAAAAGGCCAGTAAGCTTGTTTTTGGCTCCCTATAGGACACTTTTGCATTTGTTTTGACTCCAGAGAGGGAACATTAGCATTTGTATTGGCTGCCTACAAAGCACTTAAGCATTTGTTTTGGCTCCCTAGAGCAAGCTTTGACATTTGTTTTGGCCCCCTTGAAGGCACTTTCGCATTTGTTTTGAAGTCCTGGAATTAACTTAAGCATTTGTTTTGGCTCCCTTGAAGGCATTTTAGCACTGGTTTTGGCTTCCTAAAATGAACTTAAGCACTTGTTTTGGCTGCCTACAGGGTACTTTGGAATTTGTTTTGGTTAAGAATTATTTGAGCATTTGGTTTTGCTCCCTAGAAGGCACTTTAGCAATTGTCATGGCTCCCTAGACAGCACTTAAGCATTTCTTTGGGTTGAGAAGCACTTACACATTTGTTTTGGCTCCCTACACGGCACTTTAGCATTTTTTTTTTATCCCTAAAGCAAGCTTTTGCATTTGTTTTGGCTCCCTAGAAGACACTTTAGCATTTGTTTTGGCTTCAAAGAGAGTGGTTTAGCATTTGTTTTAGCTCAGAAGTACTTAAGCATATGTTTTGGCTCAGAAGTCCTTGAACATTTGCTTTGGCTTCCAAAAATGAACTTTAGCATTTGTTTTGGCTGCCTACAGAGGACTTCAGCATTTGTTTTTCGTTCAGAAGTACTTCAGCATTTGATTTGGCTCCCTAGAAGGCACTTAAGCATATGTTTTGGATCCCTAGAACAAAACTAAGCATTTGTTTTGGATCCCTAGAAGGCACTTAAGCATATGTTTTGGATCATTAGAACGAAACTAAGCATTTGTTTTGGATCCCTAGAACAAAACTAAGCATTTGTTTTGGATAACTAGAATGAAACTAAGGATTTGTTTTGGATCCCTAGAACAAAACTTTGCATTTGTTTTGGATCACTAGAATGAAACTAAGCATTTGTTTTGGATCCCTCGAATGAAGCTAAGCATTTGTTTTGGATCCCTAGAAGCTACTTTAGCATTTGGTTTTCCCACTTGAGCGTCCCCAGCATGAATTGAATGCAATTGAAGCACTTTCTGTTAAAATATCCTGTTAGTAAGATTGTTATGACAATTTCAAACATGTTGCGACCAAAAAAAGTTTTTTTTTAGTATTGTGTTGTAGCTTTAAAGAGACTTTAAAAAGTCCATGAAAGTCTGACTGACTTGGTTTAATACTTTAACTGTATATCTAAAACTTTAATGAGTTAATAAATGAATCTGTGTTGGAATTTTCCCATTCATCATGAAAGTACTTAAGGTCTAGATGCTCTAAGACTCTTCTGATGATGTTTATGAAATAATAGCAGACCAAACAGAACTCGTTATTACCCACAAAGCATTTCATTACTACTATCATCGACCCTGCAGGAGGAACTCTCGGGTTTCAGGCTGCGTTGGATGACAGTTAGTGAGGAATGTGGTTAAAAGTGAGAGTGAAGTTCATCCATTATTTCAGTGTAAACAATACCTCAGCTGTGATCTCAAAGACTGCCGCCTTGTTGTGGGAATGATTTACGACAAACCCAACTGAGCTGCTTCACCATTTGAGACCCCTGCAACAAGAAACACACACACACATGCATGAACACACACACACACACTCTCACGCGTACATAATCTCGCCTACCGCAGCCTGGCCACGACCCCGTTTTAAATTACCACTTTCTGATGCAATTACGGCGCTTTCTGTGGAGGGCGACGAAGGCTTTTTGTTTCACCATCATTTGTTTTCCGCGTGTTGTTCTCTCCGGAGCATCCTGACAAAGACTCCCTGACCTTGCCTTCCATTTAAACATCACTACACCACCGCGCTAAAACATACTCTGAGTGTGGGAGGGGGGCCAATTGAAGGAGGATTCCCAGTGGAAAGTGGGGAATAAAACTGGGAAATGGGATGTTTGCTGCTCACCTCCCTCCTCTTCTTCTTCTCTCACCCAATTTTCGCATACGGTGAGCACAATTTGGTGGTGGTGGTTCTTTTTGTCTTTTGGGGGCAGATTGCTGGTTTTCTTAGAAAGATCAAGGAATTTCGGGGCGCAGATGGCCTAGTGGATATGGCCGCACACCATGAGGTTTGCCCTCGAGCGGGTGGCCCGGGTTTGATTGCCGCCTGTAGCCTGTTTCCCTCACATCATTCCCCACTCTCTCCTCCTTTCCTGCTCAATCCACTGTCCTCCTATATCCAATTAAAGTTAGAAAAGCCCAAAATTATCTTTAAAAAGATAGAAAAGAAAGACTAAGGAGAATTCAATTCAACATGTCAACTCACCTTGAGTTCACTCTGGCTGCTTCCCTACTCCAGCAGGTTGCAGCAGATATGCAAACCTCCTTACTTCAATTTTCCAAAAAGCATCTAATATGGGACAGGAAGTTGTGCATGGAAACCACCTAAAATTGCCCAGTGACTTTCAAAATAAAGCAAATTGTGTCAAAACCAGATGGTAATTTTCTTTCACAACAACAACAAACGGATACAGTGAGTGGAAAAACATCTGTTTTTTTTCTCGGCATTCCTCAGGGAGCAGTCTCAGGCCCATTTTCTTTTTCATTTATACATACTTACACTCAACCCTTTACTTTCCAACCACAATGTCAAAACTGAGAAAAGATAGTTAGAAGTCTGATGGCATAATTTTGAACAAACATGATTTTTTCAGAGACTTTTTTGGTAAGTGATAGTAAAGAACACTGGTGTCATGTCTCGTCAGTTCGGTTAAGTTGCGTCCTTTTACTTCGGTCTTGTCTCTTTTTGTCATGTCTGATTTTATATTGTAGTCACGTCTCTCCTCTCGTTTCAGGTCTGCTCACTTCCCGTTCTGGTGTTTTCCCGCCACTCCTTATTGTTTCCAGTTTTTCCAGTTTTTTATTTTGCCAGTGTTGCTGTGATTTTTTGTTGTTGTGGTTTTTTTTGTACTAAAGTATTTTATCCTTGTCAGCAGGTGATAAAGTCATGGGTTAAACTCTCAAAGTCTTTCTGTATAAAAAAGTCAGACTTTTGCAACTTTTCTAAAATAATAATATTATAAACCTACATCCCTAAAAGTTAGCTTTAGTGGTTGAATAAGTTTCCTACTTTGACCTCAGCTCCTTGCTATTTACTTTTTGCTGAACTTCTCTTCCGTTGGGTAACTATTTGAGTTGTTTTTTTTTAAAACCCTGTAAAGCCCAATTGAACAAAAAAAAGTCAGAAAATTCCAATTTTTTTGGAACTGAGATGTTTATTAACCTTTTTAACAAAATCCGAAAAGGAAATATTGCTTTATCAGTTCATTCAACATATATTTCTTGCATCACATTTGACAAACTGGGCAATTTTGTGTACTATTTTATCTATTTACTAAAGTGTTCTAGTGCATGTGCATTTATTTCATGCAGAAAACACTTATTTATTTAAAAAAGTAACTATTTCGATGTTATTCTGCAATGATTTTCCCGAAAATATGTGAGTGGATGATTTCATGAGATTTTGAAAGGGCTAAAATAAAACTTCAGCCAACTGTAGTGATGTGACAATCCTCAAAGTGTTAGAATATGTTTTTAAAAATATTTTAAACAGGTTTTTAAAGAAACTATTGTTGTTAGTTTGAGGATCTGAAGAGTGGTTGTTGCATTTTTTTCCCCTTTTTTTCTTCGCGTTTCCCACCTGCTTCCCTAAACAGGTGCATTAACAAACGTCCACAGAAGAAACAAAGGAAGCAAAAAGAGATAAAAACGTATTTTCGGCTCGTGCACAGAGGCAGATGGTAGATGATGAAAACAGTTTAATATCAACGCTTTGTGCAGACAGATGGATGTGCAGACGTCTTTCACTCCTCTCTGCTTGAATACGATTATCCTGGGTGTTTTTATTCATCCTGTCATGTTGCTTTTGCACGTTCCTACCTGTTGCACGGACTCGCCTGCTGCTCCGTCCGTCGTAAATTTGTTTTGACTTTATTCCCTCAGTTGGAGAGGATAAATACTTCACTGGATGCAGCTCAGCTTGTCGATGGCTCAGAGTTCGTTTACATGAGATATTTCATATGTTTTCTTCCAAACAGTCACCATAAATGATGTATAAAATGTGCTCTTACATCCTGATTCAAACATCAAATCCTAACTGAGTAGTTTCCAACATGGGCATCATTTTCTGCTGTTTGGTGTCTTTGAGTCCAGTGTGGGCTGTTTGGCCCATAACAATCAGTGTGGGCAGATGGCAGATCAGTAAATTACATTTAAAATGCCAGTTAGTGCCGAGTCCCACTGACAGGAAGCTGATAAAAAGGAACAGATGAGTAAAGAAGTGATAGTCGTTATTACGATTCATTTATCACTTATGTAACCACCCCGTGTGTCCTCGTTTTACCCGCGCTCAGACGTCTGCAGCCCGCTAATAACACGATGAAGGTGTGAAATCAACACAGAGCTGCAGCATCTGTTCACTGCCTCCACTTACTCCAGAAATAACATTTAGATAACGCTTTGGTTGGGAGTGAAAAGCTTTCTTTGTTACTTTTAGTTAGCGTACACAGCGCTCAACAACACGGCTCAAACTTAGAGCTGCTGACTGCAAAAACAACTGTTACACCAACATTTTCCTCCAAACAGAGCGGTAAAACATTGTGTTTATGTGCCCCAAAATGTAAGTACTCAGCTGTAGTTTCACTATGTTATGACTCAAGTATAAACCTACCTGTGTTACGGTCAGGGAGAACAATAAAGAGGGTCAGGGTTCAAGATTATTCCCAGAAATGCTTCAACATATGACTCAAAACATCTTCAGTAATTTGTGTTTATTCATGAGTTTTTCTGAGGCTGAGGAAACTGTTCAAACCCTCATTAGTCAGGATACAAATGAACTGTCACAGAGCTGGAAACACAACATTTTTAATACTACATTTGCATCAATAAACTGTAATTTTCAAGATTTGTGTTTTGACAAAACGGAAAACCATGATGGTCCAAAAAAAGATGATACAATGAGGAAGATTAATCTTTATAGTATAGTTGCACTGAGGTAACTTTGTTTCCCCCTTCTGGTGGTGATGTGAACTCCAACAAAGTGCAGATATAAGATGCATAAAGTGTCTGAGCTCTTTAAAACAATCTGGTTGAAATCCAGATCCTGATCCTGCCATGAAAAATTATGACATTTTTCCCTGGTAGGATTTTATCTAATAGGCAATAATAGCACAAGTATGTTAAACGAAACTCAGCGAACGTTTTTTGTTGTATTTTCTTTTAATAAATCACTGAAATTTTTTTATTATTTAGGGTTTAAGGGTTATGGGAGTTATGGTTAAATGTTAGATTTAGGGTTTAAGGATTAAGACCTAGAATTAAAGTAAATGTTAAGATTTGACACAGGGTTGGGGTTAAGGTTAGACTTAGAGGCATAGGTCAGAGTTTAGCACAGGGACTGATTTCACCACCAATAATCCCCCAAAAACTTTGAGTACATACAGTACAGGCCAAAAGTTTGGACACACCTCCTCATTCAATTTGCGTTTTCTTTATTTTCATGACTATTAACCGGACTGATTGACTTAATTTCTGAAAGTGATGATGGCCACTTGTTTCTCTTTAGTTAGCTGATTGGTTCTTGCCATAATATGAATTTTAGCAGTTGTCTAATAGGGCTGTTGGCTGTGTATTAACCTGACTTCTGCACAACACAACTGATGGTCCCAACCCCATTGATAAAGCCAGAAATTCCACTAATTAACCCTGATAAGGCACAGCTGTGAAGAGAAAACCATTTCAGGTGACGACCTTTTGAAGAATACCAAATATAAACAAAGCAGTAATCAGAGTAAAGGGTGGTTATTTTGGAGAAACTAGAATATAAAACATGTTTTCAGTTATTCAGTTTTCATAGTTGTGATGCCTTCAGTGAGAATCTACAATGTAATTAGTCATGAAAATAAAGAAAACGCATTGAATGAGAAGGTGTGTCCAAACTTTTGGCCTGCAATGTATTTATTCATTTTATTTGTTTATTTTGATCCCCATTAGCTGCACCAATGCAGCAGCTACTCTTCCTGGGGTCCAATTCAAAACAGTCAAAGACAATAACGAAAGGAAAAAACAATTTCCCCATCTATATCAAATATCAATACTTAAAAAACAAAACAAACAAACAAACAAAAACAAAACAAAAAAAGACACCTATATACATAAAAAGTCAGTATTTACGTTCCTGACGTAGTGTTGAAATGTTTTTTTAAAAGTCGCTTAAAAGTAGCTCTACTAGGGGTCTGAGCAATAGTGAGTGGCAGAATGTTCCATATTGAGATCGCTCTATACATAATATCTATATGTAAAGTTTGACTTAGATACAGTACAGGCCAAAAGTTTGGACACACCTTCTCATTCAATGTGTTTTCTTTATTTTCATGATTATTTACATTGTAGATTCTCACTGAAGGCATCACAACTATGAAAACTGAATAACTGAAAACATGTTTTATATTCTAGTTTCTTCAAAATAACCACCCTTTTACTCTGATTACTGCTTTGTACACTTTTGGTATTCTTCAAGAGGTCGTCACCTGAAATGGTTTTCTCTTCACAGCTGTGACTTATCAGGGTTAATTAGTGGAATTTCTGGCTTTAACAATGGGGTTGGGACCATCAGTTGTGTTGTGCAGAAGTCAGGTTAATACACAGCCAACAGCCATAGTCATGAAAATGAAGAAAATGCATTAAATGAGAAGGTGTGTCCAAACTTTTGGCCTGTACTGTATTTATATGTAAAGCTGGACTTATATACATTACAGCTTATACAACAGTAGCAGTTTTATTGAAGAAACAGGAGAATGGAGGGTCCACCTTGACCTTTTGAACACACACCACAGTCTCACAGCACTTTTTCACGGTTTCTGTCGGCTGATATATTTGCTGTTGAAGCTGGAAAAAGGCAGACACAAAGAGTGTTGGTGTGACTGGGCTTTTTTATTGTGTGCAGCCACGCATTCATGAGTGTGTGTGTAATGCAGCCTGGATGTATGGAAATCTGTGGGTGTATGCGGCGAGGATATATATCCGTATACTGTATGTGACCTTTTAAAGTATGCATGCATCACTGCACACAAACCCACACACTCGCGCGTGTGCCTGCGTCCCACGACCTTAGCCATGTGTTTTTGGTCCAATCTCGACAGTGTTCGTCTCGACTTTAACCTAATCACAGTGGGCACTATTCCGCTTCCCCGCTTTCTCCCTTCTCCTCTTTTAACCTTCTTTCCTTTGCCGATAAAGTGGTGGTGATGGAGCGAGAGGTGGAGCGCCATAATTTCATTTCAAATTCCAGGCACTGAATGCATAACTGCGCTGCCATGCCGTTATGGAGCCGGCTGAAGTTAATGGAATATTTATATGCAGACTGCAGAACCCTGAATATCCTTTTCTTTTGCGAAACAGTGTGCACGCCCCCTCCCCTGCCGTACTCCTATCTCTGGCTGTAGAACTGCCTTTGTTAGGATTTGACACTATTTTTACACCTCCAAGTGCTCTGCATTTCCATCTGCTGCAGCTCAGAGGGCCGAGAGAGAGAGAGAGAGACATAGAGAGAGAGAGAGAGAGAGAGAGAGAGCATGTGAGCAGCTATTTGGTCAGGTGCTATTAACTTCATTATACTGAGGCACTTGAAGAAAATAATTCAGAGGTAGAAAAAAATGGGCTGCCTGAATTCCCACGCTTTTTGAATGTTCAGACATGTAACAAATCTATGTTTTACAGCTTTGATTGTTTGTCTTTCTTTTATCATTGGTTTGTGTGATTCAGAATCAGAATCAGAAATACTTTATTTATCATGTTGGGGAAATTTAGTGTTACCAGATGCTCATCACACAGTAAAAGAGTAGAAAAGAATAATTAGGGATAAGAAGGACGATAAAGAATGCAATAAAAAACTAAATATTAAATAAAATAGAATGAGCAATAGGATACGATATAATAAAAATGGAATAGAAAAATAGAATGAAATACTGAATAAGTGTGCAATTGGTTTAATAAGCAAGAAATAAGCGATAAAACTACAGTAAGTGAACCAAAATATTGCAGATTTAGTTCTTTAGCTCTTTAACCCTCTGATGCATGAATGATGAAAGTCAGTGTCAGGAAATTTCTCCTCGAGTGTTTTGATTTGTCTTAAAGCATGAAAAAAAGTTTTCTTTTTCATTTTTTTTTCAAATATTTTTAACTGAGCATTCAACATAAAACAGTGTGAACATAATGTAAATATGACTTATTCTTTTTTTTTTTTTTTTGCTTTGCGAAAAGTTTGAACTCTCTTCATCCATTTTAACATTAAATAATTTATAGTTTATACGTTTTTGCACCCTCAAATGTTTGTCTATATCTTTTTAAAATATATATGTTTGGAAAAAGAATTGACATTTTTCAGGCCCTAAGAAGAATAAAAATATCCAGACACAGGCTAATTTGAATTTCCACCACATGAACCTTTGAATTTAGGAGTAAATAACTTTTAAATAGGTGTCCACTGTAGTGACCACTATGCACCACAGGGTTAATTAAGAGAAAGTATCATCCAGTTTGACAAAATACTCATTCTTTTTTTTTTAAGTTATTTTCGGGGGCTTTTGTGCCTTTATTTGGATAGGAGAGAGGACAGTGGATAGAGCAGGAAACAGGGTAAGAGTGGGGAATGACACATGGGAAAGTGGCTGGATTCAAACCCACAAAATTGAGAGATTGGGACTTATTTTGATGTTCAAAGTAAGATAGTTTCAAATATAACTTATATTTAACAGTATCACCAGATCCTCCAGCATCTCACAGCTTCTCCCTCTCTTTGCACTAAAGCCACTTAAAGGATGTTTTCTCCTCTTCATGATATAGAACCTGAATCTGGAAGTAAAGGAGAAAGATATTCAGCTACTCACGCCTATTATATAGTACAAATAAGGCATGGAACAGTATTTATTGAGACTGTCAAACAAAAAAAGCCCCAAATGAGGTTCACAAAGCACAAAAAAAACGTGAAACACATTTCTGAAACCGCCGAAAAACTTCATATTTTACGCACAGTGCAACACATACGCATGTTCACACACAATACAGCCCATTACTCCGTATCATCAACATTAAAATACACACATATTGTACATACAAGACTTAGTGCATCTTTCCAAAAGAGTCACCACTCAAAACAAGCATCAAATTACGCATGAAATCATGTTTATGAAGTAAAAACTAGACAGAGAGAGCTTCATTCATCCTGAAACCAATCCCATCTAACGTTACCTTTTCTCACATGAAGTTGCTCCTTCAACTCTTTTTGTCTCAAAATCCTGCAGAAGCCTCAGTGGAGGTTTTTACAAACTTCACTCTGTTTTCTCTGAGCTTCCCTTCCTTTAACATCTGAGTGAAATTACTGTAATAACCACATATCGGCTGAAAGGGCAACGTCTCAGCTTTCAGAAACCGTTGGAATTCTTTTTTTTTTTGGAATGAAGGGCATCGAAATGCAAATATTGTAAGCACCGAAAAATCCATCGTAAAATGGTTAAAAAACTGAGGAAGGCAGTAATTTAACGTGGGTGAGTAGAAAAGGAAGAAGAAGCAAGGACATGCATCAAAATAATGTTTATATTTGTTGAAAAAGTGAAATATTTTTAATGCTCTACATCAGAAAGTGTGAAAGTGTCATACATAAAACTTGTAAACAAAAAACTGTTTCTAACATTTTCTGACTCTGGACATCATCAAGTCTCATAAAGTTTTAATTGTAAACCAAACTAGACTCATCTCTTGAATTCTTTTTTGACATTTTCCACAGTTAACTATCCACAGCTCTGTTTTTGCGGTAGCTTCCCAGCAGTGGTCGGATGCTATTAGCTTCACCGCACCGAAATATAAAAAGAGTTACAATAGAAGATCCACATATTGTCCTTTTTTAGCATTTGAGGGGGATTAAATTAAAGCTTGCACAGGCAGAGAAGAGGAGGAAGGACACAGCAGCACAGCATGTGACAATCTGCAGCAATAATCTGGACAGTTATCCCTAAAATGCAGCGTTTAATAACGTTACTGGAGATCGAGAGAGCGGCGCCGCGAAAGAGAGAAGTTGCAGGTGAAGTGAAGGATAGTCGGGGAAAGATACGGATGCTGACAGGTGAAACTGAGAAGAAGCAGAGAGGGAGAACTCACAGAGGAGCTATAAATACAGACAGAGAGAGGCCCTCGGTTCCTGCATAAACCCACAATAAGATGCCCCCGCATTATTAGCATTCAGCGGGTGTAGCGCTATAGCCGGCTCCCACTGTGTCTACAGTAAAACCAATAAGAGGGAGGTATCATGGGATTGTGCTTGAAAAATATGGCACATTTTTCTTGCAGCAGAGAGGAGGGGATTCAGAGATAGCAGCGCTCGGGTGCAGATAGACTCCCATTAAGTATTCAACCACGAGGTCACAGCAGTTACAGCTCCTCCACCGAGGCTGAGATTTCCATTTCTGCCATGTTAGAATTCATCCCTGTAGCTTTTGTGCAGACACACCGAAGGGATTTACGGTTTTTTTATCCAGAGGGGGCTGCTGGTTGTAAACAATAAGAGCAGTTTATGGTGCGAGTTTGTCAGCCTGTAACTTTGCAGCAGTCTGACTCAGCCAAAATGTTCCCATAACCTGTTTGTGTTCGCTGCTGCTGATGCTTGAATCATCGCAGAGAGAGCTGAAGGGTTAGCGCTTTATCCTATAACAGAATCATTTCTTCCCAACAAACCCTTCCTGAACCTTTAACTGCAAATAAAGGAGAGTCAACTCTGTCTTTTAATGTCCAGTGAAATCTTCTCAAGGGACAAACACTGAACCAATAAGAGTCAAAGAAAACGATTATATTTTGGTTTGGTTTTATCATAAAACATCCTTACAGATTCATTCTGAAGATGTGCACTTGCTTTATAGGTTATCAATTTTTTCACTAGTGTGGGACTGAAATCAGTGGTGAGTGCAGGGGAGGCTGTCAAAACCCTTTGTGGCCCAATTATTGAGAAAAATGTGCACTAAAGTGTCCTATTTGGAGACAAAACGCTTGCTAAAGTGCCCTCTCAGGGGCCAAAACACACACTAGATGCCCTTTTGGAACAATAATACACAAAAGTGCCCTCTTTGAAGCCAAAGCAAATGCTTCAGTTTCATCACTCAATACAAGCATCATATTGCGTATGAATTCACGTTTATGAAGAAAAAACTAGACAAAAAGAGCTTCATTCATCCTGAAATCCATCACAACTAACGTTACCTTTTCTCACATGAAGTTGCTCCTTCAGATGCTCTTTGTGTCTTAGAATCCTGCAGAAGTTTTACAAGGTTTTTCAATCCAGGAAGATCTTCTTTTTGGCATTTGGGACAAACTCTAATGCCTGACTAGAAATGACCATAATAACCAAACTAGACTCATCTCTTCAGCTGCTTTGCAATTCTTTTTTAACATTTTCCACAGTGAACAATCCACAGCTCTGTTTTTCCGGTAGCTTTTCTGGTATCCTCAGAGCCAATAGATATGATGATGAGTCCTCTTTGGAGCCAAAACAATTAATAAAGAACCCTTCTAGTTGGCGAACCACACTAATCTGCCCCTAAGGACAGTTAAACATGATAAACTGCTCTACTGGGAGCCAAAACACACACTAAAATACCTTTTTGGAACAAAAATGTGCTTAAGTGTCCTCTTGGGAGCCAAAACATGTTCTGCAGTGTCCTATTAGGCGCCAAAACATTTGCCAAAGTGCCTTCTGTGCTGCCAAATTTGCACTAAAGTATCTTCTAGGGAGTCAAAACATATGCTTAAGTGCTGTCATGGGAGCCAAAATACACAAAAGTGTCCTAATGGGTTCCATGGTGTTCTTGTACATCTGGTGTGTCATGTTTTTTGGGTGTCAGTGTGTATCTTTGAAATGCCATTGTGTGATTCAGATTATTCTAGATTTTTTCCACGTAACATTTCTTCTTGAACAAAATCTAAGTGGTTCACCTCAGAACATTCCTTCTACCTCATTTACATACAAACTTTCGAAATGTCTGTAAGTGCTTTGAATTTCGAATTCCTTTGTCAAATTAATGAAAAAACTCATAAAGTTTTAGAAACATGAAGCATTCCAAGGCGCAGCATAGCTCTAGTGGACTTTTTTTTTTTTTGTCAGTGTTTCCACCACTGACCAGGATAGAGCATCCAAATCAGGCTAGTGACATATGGAGTCAAAATAAAGGTGTTTGCAACTCACCACCAGAACAGCAGAGGGCAGTCAGACCACAATGAGGGCCTTTAGGCAAAAAACAGTTCAATTAGAAAAAAAAAAAAAATTGATAAGTCACTGGGGGGCAATTCAAAGACACAATAACAATCTATAGCTGCAAATCTAATGCCTCATGTAGTTAGTACTTTACACCAGGAGATGGTGGACATCTGTAACTTCAATCTGAGCAATATTTGTGAGCTTGTTTTTATTGAAAGTTTTGGAGTTTATGGCATATGGACGGCCCACCGATCGACGAGATTAGGAACACATCAGAGAGCAGGAAAGCAAACTATAGCGAGAGGTCTGTTCACCGTTGACAAAGTTCTGTACTGTTAAGTTTTACCAATATAACTATAATGGTAGATGCTAAATGAATAAAGTGACTGTAGTGCAATGATGAACAATGACCAAAAAACACAACAACTACAAAAAACATTGACTGGTAAGATGCAAATGACACTACAGAAGGAGAGGATACGCATATTTTAACTCTTTTCCGTAAACAAGACCATTGTTTGGAAGGTATTAAAGCAAGCAAATCACAGCTGGAGGTCATCTTATTGTGGACAGTGGGAGGGAAAATAAAAACATGATGGGTGCTCCACCAATCAGAATTTTTTTTGCACTGATATTTTTCTCATTCAGCATAAAGCGGGTTTATTTTGCAAGTATGAGAAGGAAAAACAAGCTGACTGGGGATTTTGCAGTGGACATATTCCCAGTATAGTACAGATTCGATATAATATATAATATACAAACATAATATCTCATGTCTTGAATGTGTGTGTGTGTGTGTGTGTGTGTTCCTGTATGGTTTCCTCCTCTGACCCTCTCACTCCCCTGAGATTGGATCATCCCAGTGTTGGTCTGCCTGAGCCTGATAACTCCTTTAGCAGATAACAAGCAGGCACAGACAGGACACATGTGAGTGGGAGAGAAACCCACGATGCCACCCTCATGTGCAGGGAGAAATGTGTCGAGTTTGTGCACGCGTGTCTGTGTGTGTGTGTTTGTGTGTGTTTGTGTTGTTCACATCAAACAATAGGAGGGAGGTGTTCTTTGGCTCCCTGTTAGCGCATGAAAAATGACATGAATGGACGCCTTTTGAAGCAGCGGCACCTCTCTCTTTGTGGGAAGAAAAGGGAAAGCAGGGTGTAATATTGGCTGAGCGAAAAGAAGATGAGTCATGTCGTCTTTAATGAAAGCACCCGCGGCATCTGTGCCGAGTTGTGGTTGGCACCATCAGCACATTGTTATCTCCCTCTGTTCCCTGGCTAAGAGGCGGCGGCCGACCTCCCGGGGCCAACGTGTGGCTCAGTCACACTGGAGGCCATTAAAGACAGACAGCAGCACCTGGCAAATAGGAGCCACTGCTGGAGAGAGGGAACGAGAGAGGGGGAGAGAGAGGGAGAGGAAATGGAAAGGAGAAAGAAGCCAAAAAGCCGGAGAAGAAAGGGAACAGAGCGCGGCTCATTATCACACACAGAGGTTGTATTACAGGCTGGCTGTCGGCTCTGTCGACTCCCCCGGTGGAGTGTAAGTGCGAGGAGGCAGGAAGAAATCCCTCTGGCTGGATGTGTTTTACTTAATTAGACCTTGACATGATAGGTGTGAGCCTCCTTACCTCTCAGGTCAGAATTAACCCGCTCTGGATTTGCAATAACTGGAAATATGTGGGAAAGTTCAAGCAGCTCCTTCAGTCACAATCACTCTGAGGAAAAAGGGCAATTTGGAAACCAAATGTGCACAGAGAGGATATTGCATTGTGCAGAAAAAGGGTGAATAAAAGTGAATAATGTGGTTGGAAAGAAACATCAGACTTTCAATGGTAGCTAGCAGCTTTTTGTATTTGTGTATTTTAACCAGACTGCACAAAGGACAAAGGCTCCAGAGATGTGAAGCCAAAACATTTAGGGCCCCCCCTGCTGGTTGGCTGCAGTATGTGAAGTAAGTAATAAACCTCACCTTCGACAGGTTAAATAAAAACAGAAAACACAGATCGTCTTCAACCCATATTCAACTGAATACACCACAAAAACAAGATATTTAATGTTCAAACTGATAAACTTTATTGTTTTTGTGCAAATATTTGCTCATTTTGAAATGGATGCTTGCAACACATTTCTAAAAAGGTAGGACAGGTTCATGTTTCCCACTGTGTTTCATCATCTTTCCTTTAACAACACTCAATAAGTGTTTGTGAACTGAGGAAACTAATTGTTGAAGCTTTGGAGCTGGAATTCTTTCACATTCTTGTTGATGAACAACTTCAGTTGCTCAACAGTCCCAACGTCTCTGTTGTTGTATTTTGTTCTTCATAATGTTCCACACATTTTCAGTGTGAGACGGGTCTGGATTGCCGGCAGGTCAGTCTAGTAGCTGCACTCTTCTACTACGGAGCCACGCTGTTGTAACAGGAGCACAATGTGTCTTGGTTTCATTGTCTTGCTGAAATAATCAGGGACATCCCTGAAAAAGACAAAGTGTCTTGGATGGCAGCAGATGTTGCTCCAAAACCTGTTTGTACCTTTCAGCATTAATGCTGCCTTCACTGATACTGGGACAGTTACCCATGATGCCATGGGCGCTAACACACCCCCATACCATCACAGATGCTGCTTTTGAACTTTGCGCTGAGAAAAATCCAGATTGTCCTTTTCCTCTGTCCTCCACCACGTCCATGATTTCCAAAAAGCCGGCGACGGCGGCGTTTGTGTGTGTTGTTGATGTCTGACTTTGTCTTTGCATGGTAGAGTTTGAACTGTCACTTGTAGATGTAGTGATGAACTGTTAACTGACAACGGTTTTCTGAAGTGTTCCTGAGCCCACGTCGATTATAGGAAATGTGTTACTACACCCAAAAATTACGTCGCGGCGGACTCCCCAGTTTCCAGTGCCGGTAAGTTACAACCAAAACCCGGAACGACGAATGCACGTCTCTAAAGAGGTCTAAGAGACTTAGAAAACTACTATAATACCAGACATCTTGATGAAATCCATCAATTCCTGCAGTTGAGAAACATTGTTCTTTAACTGTTGGACTATTTGCTCACGCAGTTGTTGACGAAGTGGTGAACCTGGCCCCATACTCCTGGGGATGCTTCTTTTATACCCAATTATGACACTCACCTGTTTCCAATGAACCAGTTCACCTGTGGAATGATCCAAACAGCTGTTTTTTCAGCATTCAGCAACTTTAAAAGTCTTTTGTTGAACCTGTCGCAGGCATCCATTTCAAAATGAGCAAATATTTGCACAATAACAACAAAGTTTATCAGTCTGAACATTAAATATGTTGTGTTTTTAGAGTATTTCATTAAATGAAGGTCAAAGAGGATTTGCAAATCATTGTTTCCTTCTTTTTTTTATATTATACAATGTCCTAACTTCATTCGTATTTGTAGTTGTATCTTAATGATGTGATTGTGCTCACTGCAGTTGGTAGAGAAGCCTCCAAACAGACGAAAGGGAGCATGTGCAGGCTTTTATATACTGTATGTTGGAAAAGTCTGTCTTTATTTAATGTTCCTTTGATGTTTTAACTGTAGATCTCTTAATGTCATTAAATAAAAAACAAACACCTGACCTCCTTTTATGACTTATGTAAAGAGCAGAGTCACAGGTTTCTCCTCTTCAGCTCAGAGGGAAGAGCATTAAATACAGAAAATCAAAGCTGCTCTCACAGTGCCCCCTTGTGGACACACCGAGAAAAGTCTCACACGCTCTGATTCTGTCACCTCACTGAGAAACACGTGAAACATCCAGCTCTGTTTATCACATTAGCTCTTTTTTTAATGAGACTTAATGTGTTTTATGATGACAAATTAAAAAAGTGGAGTCTTTGGGCCCAAACATGAGTCAAAACATTCATTTAGCCTCTGACAGACAGACGGTGAGTTTGTAACATCAGCCGACACCTGCGGGGCCTGAAAGGTTTGAAAGCACTCCTTCTGCTTCATTTCACACAGAAACAAACAATAAGAAACCTTTTCCAAACGCCAATCTCAGCACAAAGCCCGTCAGTCCGATGTGCACCTGAGCGTGATTATGCTAATTCCAGGTAATTAGCCAAGAAACCTGCAAGTGCTAATGAGTTGTTGCAGAAAGAGTGGAGGCTAATTTAGGATAATGAGCCTCACACTGCTGGCTACATAACACAGAAAGAACAGAAAGTGGAGTTTTTTTGGGTTTGTTTTTTGTTTTAAGGACTCTTATATACGGTCACAACCACCCACAGAATTCATCTCCATACAAACACAAGATACAAATCATCACCACTCAGAGTCAGAACAACATTTCCTTTCACCACCTGCCACAAACACACCTTGCCGCTGCTGCTATTTTGGCTCGTGTCACCCCATTGACCTGACAGACAAGTGTCAGGGCAGAGCCACATGTCAGCTGCAGGTGGAGGCTCTCAGCGGGGAGCGATGCTGAGGAGGCGCAGGGCTCAGTTGGAGGTCAGGATTACACAGCAGTGAGGGGGCTGCAGGTAAGGGGGGATCTCTTTTTCATCTTTGCATCACATTTTCTGCTCTATCGCTTTTATTTTTCATGTTTTTCTGCAGCTGACTGAAAGAAAAAGAAGCATTAGGCGGTGGTTGGTTTCAATGTGGTGACAGTTTTTTGTAAAAAGAGAACAAAATACTAAAAAAAAGAGGCACATTTAGAGCTGTGCTGCTTCTTTTTCTTGAATGGTAATTAGGGCGAATTAGATCAAATTACAATATGCTGAAATACTCTGAGCAATATGTCTTTGTCAGAATCCAAGATACTTTTTTTTTGCTGTAGATGTTATATGCTCTGCACCAGCATAACAACCAAAGAGACAAAACTACTTTTGCAAAAAACTATTTAAGTGGTGCAAAGCAGCAAGAAGTAGCAATTAAAGTGAGTTTAAGGTGACAAATGTGGACAAAAAGCAGCAAAAACAGGCAAGAACATGTAAACCTAGAGAGAAAGTTGCAAAAAATAGTTCAAAAGTGACAAAAATATGAGTAACAGAGACCAAAATGGGCAAAACACTTGAATATGGGGTTTTTTTTACCCCTTGTATATGTCTTAATTTTTTATTTTTAACACTTGTTTATATCTTAATTTGTTGTTAAGTCTTAGGCTTCTCCTGATTGTTCCTATTTTTATTTTGGCTGCTGTAACATGTAAATTTCCCTGCAGGGATCAATAAACAACTGTTTTATCTTAAAACACAGTCACAAGTGGCAAAAATGGTATTGGGTGGTGAGAAATTAACATTAAACTTCCTGGTTAAACAAACAAATATAAATTCTAAAAAGACATTTTTTACTTTTCTGAGGTGGCAAATTGTTTCTAATAACCGCTCACAGAACAACCAGATATTATTATTCTGCTTACAGTTTGAAATTAGAGTTTAAAGCTCAATCAAGGAGCTAAATTGATGGGAACTACCTTTGCAAGAGAAAACAATCTAAGTGAGGAAAAGTGGCAAAAAAACAACAAGAAGTAGCCATAAAAGTAAAATTAATTAATAATTAATTGATCGAAAAGATGCAAAAATTGGTAAAAACATTGGAAGAAAACTTGGAAAATAGTCAGTTAGTAGCAAAATATTAGTCCCCAAGTTACAAAAATGAGTGAAAAGTGGCAAAAAGTGGAATTAAGTGCATAGAATTCTTAATCTTTATGAAATATACTTTTTTTTAATCTTATGTGATATTTTTCCAGCCATAATATCAACACCCCAAGAAATAATTCACTCTGTATAATGGGTCTATGCAATTTCTATGTTTCATTTTCTGGAATCAGTGACCAAAAATATTGAACTTTTTTATGATGTTCTAATTTTTGAGATGCAAACAGATTCCCCACTAGTGATCATGTTTTTCTTCACAAATAATAATGGGAAAAAAAAAAAAAAGGTTACCCTCATCAATGTGGCACAAGGGTTCCCAAACTATGGCTCGTGGGCCAGAAACGGCCCCTCCCCACATTTGGTTGGGCCCTCAGAACAATTCCAAAATCTCATCTTTACATAAAAAGTAGTTTAATTTTTCTTTTTTTTTTTTTTTATCATAGACCTGTTAAAGGCTGGCTTTTGGAATAAAAAAAGTTCCCTAGCTGTTTAAAAACTTTCAATGTTATCTGTTAGTAAATTAGTTCGCTCTTTTTTCACTGGAAAGAAAAAGCCTACTTTTCAGACTTTTATTGAAAAAATCAGTATGAAAAAATGTAATAATGGAACTAATAATGCTCTTAAATAGGCTACATATCTCTCTTGTGAACTACTGCTTAAATGTAAGTGGGCTAAAGTGCGCAAAAAAATAATAAAATTATCCAACATTGGGCATATGAACAAATATTCTGAAATTAATGTAGTGTCAGTGGGTAAAGCAAATGTAAAATCTTTATATAATCTCCTGGGATAAAATCCAACTCCACAATAATACCAGTTGTAACTCCATCACATTATTTTCATGTCATATTAAGACCCTGATTTTTTTAAAAGCTATTTATATTCATAAATGGTGAATTATTGCTTGTGTTTCTTTATCAACACATAAGATGGGAGCCTAAATTATAAACGTGTAATTAAACATTAACATTTTGTACCCTTTATTGTCGTTGATGAAAAAAAAGAAAAACGTTTAGTAAGTCGGAATCATTATTAAGCTTAGCACAAAACAAAAAATCTGCATCGACACAGACGCCTCCAGTGGACTCCAAAGTACTCCAACACACACTTTTTCCATTTTCGGTGTCGACTTAAATCTCCATTATCTTCTCTTGCAGCTTAAATAATTCTTCACTTTAAAGCAGAATCCTCCTCCTCCTCTCTCCTCAGATTATCTGTTAACGTTGGCATCAGTCCGGAGGTTCGAACCCTCTGAAGATGTACGGCCTCTACCTGGAAGCTGTGAACGACTACATCAACGAATCCTACGGAGAGGATGTGTGGAGGCTGATCGAGAACCGAGCGGAGATACCACACCTCAAGTTTGTCAGACACCAGATGTACAAGTAGGTCTTTGTTTCATAAGTTGCTGAGTTCACACTAAAAAGACCTGAGTCAATGACAAAAAGAGGGTCTGAAAACTTATTTTTCAAAAGTTCTTTGAAAATGGATAAAAACATATNATTTGACAAGGTGAAAATTACGGGACAAAATTTTTTTAAAATTCTCAACAGCTTTAAAATTCTTTTCCTTTGCAAAGAATGTTTTATTTAAAAAGGTTCAAGCATAAAATAATGCCACTGTATTTTTAATTTCAATTAACAATAACTGACATTCAATTTTTAGAGTTTAATTACTGTGGATACTTGTCAGGTGCCAACGTGGTGGACTGTAAAACCCCCAAACTCCTTGGTTTTGTGTTTTTTTGTACAATATAAAATTATCAAATTTCTACATAAGTTTATTGTGTCCAAAGTATCTTATTTCTTTATGTACACTACTTTATGAGTTAAGTACTACGAAGGAAATATTGCACTCAGACACAAAAAAAGGGACGTCACGTCATTGACCCAGCTAAGAAGAAGAAGAGGTGCCAGTTTCATTAGGTTAATGCTCGCCGTCTGTGTTACAGCCAAAGCCTGTTAGAGCAAAGTGTAACTGCTGACTAATCTCCATGGAGTTCACCATGATCGTGCACTTTCACAAAAGTTTTTCCATAAAGTTGTAATTCTTGTTTGTTTGATTAATGTTTGAATTATTTAGAGACTCTGGGGAATTAAATCTGCACCCTCCTCCTGCCAAACGAGAGCAAGAGTTGGCCCGGATCCTCATGAGAGAAACTAATCTTTAAAGAAGCTCTGATATGATGAATATTCCAGGATTAGGTTACAAGATGCTTTACATACTCCAGTTATTTACCTCAATGAATCAGACAACAAAATCTGGATTTATTACTACAGGAGCCCTCAAAGGTCAGTTTTCTTAAAGTAAGAAGTTCATGTTGGTTTTTTGGCAGAAAACTTAATTTACTTCACTGCTGTGGTCAGTGGCAGAAACAGGAAAAAAGTTGAAAAAGGATTTCATTTCTGCATTTTACAACATCTTGAACACAGATTCCACCCCTTTATTATAAGGTTTATTGATAATATCTTTATCATTCATCAGTTGTTCAGTGTTTCAGTATGTTCATTCAAAATAACACAAGATATCTGCAATGCATTCAGGTAGAAATTTCTTTTTTATGTCTTAAAAAAAACAGTAGTTTCCAAAGGCCTGAGAAAACTATGCTGTGTTTAGAGATTTGAATGACCTGTCTAATAGTCGTCAGGCAAGATTATTTGCATTAAAGCGAAAATTAAAAATAACACAAAAGAAAAGGGAAAAAAAACAACGTATCCACCCAACCCAACCTCCCTAGGAGTGCCATCTACCATTACAAAGCCCAGGTTTAAGTGTTTGAAACGTGAAATTTTCCCCACCCAATACCATTTTTGGTATTGGGTGAAGAGAAATTAACATTAAACTTCCTGGTGAATAAATTAATCTGAAGTCTGAAAAGACATTTCTTACTTTTCTGAGTTGGTGAATCGTTCCTTATAACCATCCACACAACAATCAGATATTTTTTACTCTGCTTACACTTTGAAATCAGAGTTTAAAACTCAAACAAGGAGCCAAATTGTTAAAAACTACCTTTGCAAGAGAAAACAATCTAAATGAATTGTGGCGAAAACAGTAAGAAGTAGCAATAAAAGTCAATTTAAGATTGCAAATGTGGTCCAAAAAGCAGCAAAATATGGCAAAAACATTGAGAGAAAACTTGAGAAAGAAGTCAGAGAGTAGCAAAAAAAAAAAAAGTCCAAGAAAGACAAAAAAAAGTGGCAAAAGTGCTGCAGTGCACAGAAATGAAAACACCAAACAAAGGCCTGACATTTCTTTATGAAATATCAATTTTCTTAGATGATACTTTTCAAGAATGGAGAACTAATGGAGAACGTGTTCCTTGGAAAACTGACCACTTATCATGCTGTATCAAAAGACAACTCATCAAAACAAGCGTTGTTCTCTTTGGAAAATGTTTGTTCTCCTTCTTCTTTCAGTGATAACCTGATCCTACGATTGGCCAAAGCAGCAGGTGAGGTTCTGGGGAAGACTCACGATGAGCTGATGTACGCCTTCGGGGTCTACATGGTGAAGAGGATCGGGAACTACGGATACGAACGCATCCTGAAGGTATCGATAAAAAGTGACCCACAACTTTTATTGTCTCCCCACGACGGCAAAACATCAAAATGTGTAACTTTCTAATTGGTTCTGTGGTTCGATTTTCACGCTTTGTGTCCAGGTGTTGGGTCGAAATGTCCGCGACTTCATCAACGAGCTGGACAACCTGCACGAGTATTTCCGCTTCTCTTTCCCCAAAGTGCAGCCGCCGAGTTTCTGCGTGGAGGAGGAGTGTGAGACCAGCCTCACGCTGCACTACCGCAGCACCCGCAAAGGCTTCACCCAGTTTGTCAAAGGTGAGAGGAGACACAGGTGGATGCAGAAAGAAAAGTATATTTTTTACTCCTCAGGCATCATTTTTGTCTTTTAACATCTTGAAATAACGTTTCCTGGACTTGTCAGGTGAAAGCATCGACTGTATAATGAGTGGACGTAACGACTTTCGGCTCAAACTGAAGCCTCCAGCAGATGCCCCGCCCCCTGGTGTCTGGCTGCAGTATAGGTCATAAGCCCCGCCTCCCCATGTATTCCAGATATGAGCCGGGAAAACTTAAAAAAATTACGATACCTCGTAGAAACGTTTCTCTCATCCTTACGCTAAGGTGGTATGATGATGTCATCTGGCTGCATGGTGTTCAGGTGTTTTTTTTCTGAGAAGTTAGTTTCTCATTAGTTATTGGACGTTAAAAACCGCGATATAAGTTTCGTTTTACGATAGTTGACAGCTGCTGTTCGTGAGTAGTTTTTATCGGGGATATAAGAAACTTCGGGAAAGAGCCAAAAGGAGACTAAACCCTCTGAAGAAGAAGAAATAAATATTTCTATTTCTCTTTTTTACTTGGCTCCACCGGAAATTCTCTACTGCGCAGACTCTGGCTGCACAATGGCGGCTGGAGAAACGGGGTTTTTTGGCTTCAAAATCGTAGAAAGGTGACAGGCGGAAGCACGCTGTCCATTCTATATACAGTCAATGGGTGAAAGTGGCTCATACGAAGCCCAATAAGACAATTTATACTCAAGATAAAGCATAAAAACTTAGTGAAATTTAAGCGTCTTGTAGTGCAATCTCTCCTCTCTTTGTTTCACACTTGTTTTTGTGAGTGAAGACACTTTCAGCTGCATTCACAGTAAAATAATAAACTGAAGTTGAAGCACAATCGGACAAGCTTCATCTCCTCTGTCAAAGTCTCTGATTCAAAAGGAAACTGCTCGTAGCTCTCCAGTTTACTCTGAAATTAAGCTTACCAAATCCAATTTCAGCTGAATCCCTTGTAATAAGCTAAAGTTGACCTCGACACATCCATGACCGCTGTGTGTAATTGACTCCTGCAGGGCAGCTCTCTCAAGTGGGACGGCAGTTCTACAACACGGATATCGAAGTGGAAATCCTGTCCAAAGAGGAGACGGAGAAAATGACTTATGTGGTACGTAACAGAGGCTTCAGTTCGTCTGACCTCCAGCAGAAAAAATGATCCCATCACCTTCTAATGAGACGCTGAGAAGAGGTTTGTTTACACTCAAGAAGAAGACGTATCATTGGATGACGATAAGAGAATTTCCTTATGAGGAGTAACTTCCTGAAGACAAGTCACTTTGTTTTGTAAGGTCCTTAACCCTTTAACTACCCCACCAAGGAAAAAGGAATAGAAACAGTTTATTTTAGCATTTCTTATTGCAATGGATGGGTAACAACCACAATCTTTTTTTTCTTTCTTTTTTTAACAAACCTTTTAGTTTTTCAAATATTGACCTCCACCCAATGGCTAGAGTGTCACTTAGTGGTTATCATATGACATTTCATACAAATACAGCAAATAGTGGGAAAAGTCACACAAAATGTTAATTTAGAATGACATTAATTACTCATAAATATGCAGGTTATTGAACAGTTTTGATCTCTGTAAAAAGTCTACAGGGGTCTTCATCTAGATTTTTAATTTCCTACATGTGCATTTCCTACATCTCTTTTTCTGTGTAGATTTTATCATCATAAAGGAGACTATTTTTGTTTGAGTATCTTAGTAAAAGGTGAAAATTTTACACAAACTGAAGAAAAACATTGTAGTTACATATTTTGTATTGAATGAAACAAGGTAAAACTGCATTTGTAAATTTTTCATCTTGACCAAAGTGCAATAACAAATAATTCTCACATTCATTTCTACTTGTGATTGATTGCTAATGTGCAAAATATCGATTTTGCATAAAAAAAACTAAGAGAACAAAGTGCAAAAAAAGGCGCATTTGAATGTCTTCAATATGTCATCTCAACAACTTGACTGTGGTAGTGCAACAATAAAAAAAAAAAAAGAAAGAAAACATTTTTGAGGCTCAAGCTCCATTGCATACTTCTACAAAGTAGTAGAGATGGTTAAATCAGTTTGAGTTAAGTTTAATAAACTCCACTTATTGAAATACAGTAACTCAAAATGTGCTAAACCATTTGGTCGAGGAGGTAGTTAAAGGGTTAAAAAACAAAATGTAAAAGTTAACCCAAGAAGACAGGAACTTTTAAAGAGTGCTAAATGGGGAGAACAAGACAAACGGTAAACAAAGTATTCTAGTTCGTAGTGATCATTGATAGCAAGTGTGGACATAATAATGACGGGGCTCCTCCTCATGGCCCAATCGTTGAAAAGTTTGCTCTAAAGTGCCTTCTTAGAAGCCAAATTTGCGCTAAAGTGCCTTCCTGGATGGTAAACCACACTCACTTTTTCTCCTTTGATGGGTTATAACGTGCTAAACTGCCCTCCAGGTAACCAAAACGTGTTAAATTGCCCTCTAGTAGTAAGTCTTTGCACTATTTTCTTCCGTCTGGATCATTCCAGCACACCAGCACAGTTAGTGCCCGTGTACCAGAGGCTTTTTCTGGTATACTTTCTCAAAGTGTTGAATGCTGTCAGACAGAATGGGCAAATGTATCCAGTTCCCACACACTTGAGACACAGTAAATGACTCAAAATACTTTTTTTTAATGTAATCAAACCAAAACGAAAAATACCATGAATGACTTTATATGTTGTGTCATGTTTAAAAAACGAACAAAACTTAACTTCCACAGCCACCAGAGAACAGAAGACAAAAGATAATGATTAGGTTTTATGTGCATCTTATACCGAGGCCTCCAACTTCACAGCTTCAAACAGAATTCTTCACTCTGCTTTATAGAGACGCAGTTAGTTTGCGCACGGAATTTTGTTTCGTTTGTTGTTTAGGATCTTAGTGCATCAGGCCCTTTGTAAGAAGATTGCTTTCAACATAACTCACTGGACACCAATGAGTGAAATTGACTGACTTTTTATTGGCCCCCACTCGTCCAGGTTTACAAGATGAACTTTGACAACGCAGCTTTCAAACACCGCATGCCTCAGCAGAAGACGGCGCCGAGCTACGAGAAGCTGCCGATGAAGCGGGGCATCTTTTTCGACATGTTCCCCTTCAGCGTCATCTTCCGCCGCGACATGACCATGTACCGTATCGGCGACGGCCTCAAAGAAGTTTTCTCCGACCTCCAGGGGAAGAAAGTCAACGAGGAGTTCACTCTGGTGCGACCGATGCTGGAGTTCAGCTGGGATAACGTGAGTTTGGGAGTTTTCCTCCACAACTTTTTGACACTTAAAGTCACTGAATTCATCTAGAATTCTTTCCCTCACTATAACAGATCTACACTCATCTGAACAACGTCTTCGAGCTGCTGTCGAAAGCGGTGGTGGAGAGCAAGCAGAAGGTCAACATCCCCAAACTGAGCAAGGAAGAGCCCGAGGAGAAGGAGGAGAGCGAGAAAGCAAAGAGGGAAGAAGAAGCAGGTACAAATCTTTTCTTTCCAATCATTTATTCATCAGGAGGTGTGAATTATGGATTAAAAAAGCTTCATTTGAAATGGATGGGATCAGGACAGTGTCCACCACGTCATCCCTCATCTCCGGCCAAGGTTACTGTATCCGTACGGAGGAGCGTGAAATATTCATCGTATCTTCAGGTGGCTGTGAATATCAAACCGGTTAGAAAGTCAAGCTGCTATTCCTCATTTAAAGACAAATTCAGGTCATCTTCAAAGCTCATATTTGGATGTTTGAGTCAGATTTTACCATGTTGGAAGTGACAAAAGCAAACGAAATAAGGAGGTGAAAGCGTTGAACGACTGTGACTGAATCGATGTCTTCACACCTGTCACTCTGTTACCTTAACTCTCACCCACCTTCTCTCCGTCCGTCTCTGTGTGTCTCTCTCCGTCAGAGCAAAAGGCCGTGGAGGAAATGAAAGGAACAGACCAAGAGTACAGCAGCGCTCTCACTCAATACAACAGCTCGGCCAATTCTGGAGGGGAGGATATCGAGCTGCTGGCGTTTCAGACGGTCACCGGTCAGATGCTCTCACACTTCACTGTTTGATAACAGCGTTATGTTATGTTGTTATGTAAACTTGTTGGTCTGATTCTGATTTTTCAGTTCAGTAAACCAGTGGTTCCCAAAGTGGGGGTCGGGACCCTTTGGGGGGTCACGAGACATTGATAGGGGGTCATGGAATGTGTCCCAAAATCGAAAACTATGAACAATTCATGAACATTTTATCCATTATTGTGAGGATAAAAGCAAAAATTGGGGTGAAAGATAATATAAAATTATGCAAACAGAAAATGTTTTATCTGTTTTTCACATTTCTTTGTTCAAGTTTGATGCCGTGAACTCAGCAAAGTGCACATTAGTCGGTAAATTTTCTATCCATCAGTTAAATTAAGTATCCTCAGGGAGGGTTTTGTTGGTTTTTGTCTGTTTTTGGATTGTCCCATTAGTGTTGTACCACAGCAGGGGGTCACCAGTCCCTAACGCTGCTATTTTGGGGGTCACAGGCGGAAAAGTTTGGGAACCCCTGCAGTAAACAATAAATGTTCTGTTGGCAAAATCCTAAATCAAAACTTTGACACTGAAACTAAATTTTTTGTGTTTGCTTCGGCAAAGAACAGGGTTTCCAACTCAAGTCAACAGGGGTCTTCATCTAGATTATTAATTTCTTACATGTGCAACTATCTCTCCTTTTCTGTGTAGATTTTATCATCATAAAGGAGACTTTTTTTTTTTTGAGTGTCTTAGTGAAAGGTGAAAATTTTACACAACATGAAGAGAAACATTATCTATTTACTTATCTAAAGTTAAGTCTGATTTCTCCTTTTATTATGAATATATTTTATTTAGGGCTAGGACTCAATTAAGAAATAACCTAATTATCAGAGGCTTTGTAATTAATTAATCTCAATTAATCGCATTTTAATCGCATATCAATATTTGACCCAAGAACAGTGAGAATCATTTTTTTTAAATGGTATACCAGTGATTTGAATAATTACATAATCTTAAGCAAACAAAATCTTGTTAATTTACTACAGTTTGTGCGATTGATATGCGTTAAATATTTTTAACATGATAATATTACTGTGATTAATTAATCGCAATTAATGCGTTAAAGTCGCGGCCCTAATTTTATTGTTATCATTATCATTTACTTTCATGTATAGAAATTTTTTATATGCAAGGCTGCAAGAGAAACAACAACATTAACAAATAATAACAAGTGGAATAATAACCTATAATTATGTCAGTACTCTGTGCAATATTCCATACCTATCTCATCATGTATATACCACACATTTTAAGTAGATTGTACATACTTAATATTCGTTTCTATATTTTATTTTATTTTGTATTTTTATGCTTAGATTTCAATTTTGGGTAAGACACTTCTGCTTATATTTGTACTTTCTTACATTTCTAACACTTTCTGAATGGGAGTAACTGTATACTAAAAAAGCTCATTATTGTTCACTTGTTAACTGTTGTTTTATGATTTTATTTACTTGTTTTATTCTCTAATCTTTTTGTTCAATGCCTACAATCTTCTCTTCTTACCAGTTTTGTCCAAAGCTGCCCCAACAGAGTAAACCCGTCCTCTGTGTTCTGTTTTTATTTTTTCAGGAAAGTGTAGTGAAACCATCTTTGAAGACATGAGGGAGCCTCCAAAAAAACCTCTGCACCTGAAGGGTCAGATGAAGTACGTCCCGCAGTGGGACTCGCTCATCTTCCTGGGAACGCCAATGTAAGAAAACCAACCTGAAAGATTCAACTTCTTTGAGCCTGAAAGTGTGAATCTCTGATGCAGGGGTGGGAAATTAATTTTAACAAGGGGACACATGAGAAAACTGATCTGTTTTGGAGGGCCATACCAACAAGAACGCAAACTTGATTCTGCTCGATATTAATGTTTTTCCCAATTCTAAAATTCTGTTACTTCTATATTATGATTATCCGCTTCTGATAACCAGACAAATAAGGAATTTCTGTAAATATGTGAAACTGTGGCGTGGGTCGAGTACACTGACAAAGTCTCTGGATCAGCTCAGAATAACGGAATGAAAAACTTTGAAAATGCTCCGGTGGATGTTGATACTCTAAGATCGCTGATTCACTGTCAATCAAAAAGGAATTTGCTTATTATACTTACCCTGTTCAAGTCAGTTGGTCGGTTTCTTGTGATAATTAGTTGATTCTGAAGAAAAGATAAACGTGTTCTGGTGCATATTTAGTCAATGAAATATTCCTATGGAAGTGAAAAATAGTAAAAAATACAGTTTCATTTCATGTTAAGCTTGTTAGTTCCCACATTTACTGTATAAATCTGAAGCAAATTTATACAAGATAATAACATTTTTTAGCTTTATTTTACTTCTTCTGTGAGAAAAATGTTTGTGTCTTGAGCTTGAACAAGCACATTGAAATCTAATGAAATTCTGAGGGGTGATGATTGATAATAAAGGATTTTACTTTCATCACTTTTCACTGTTTATGCAGGGCCCATGTGCACAAGTGCGTCCATATGGAAATAATAGCTATGTCACCCTTTTGATTATAAAAGCAACACAGGTGTACTGAGTTTTATTTTCTTCATTTATATTCTAACCTATGATTGATCTCCCATGGGCCTGACAGGGACGCCCAAAGGGCCGGATGTGGTCCCCGGGCCTTAATTTGCACAGGTCTCCCCTGATACCGTTATACTTTAGACCAGTGGTTCTCAATGAGAATAAAGTCTACATCACGAGTTAAATATGTCTTAATTTTGAGATTAAAAAGTTCAAATTTTGTGTTAAAAAGTCAAAGTTATTAAACTTTCATAAACCAACCACCTAAACTATTATACTCACGAAGTCAAATTATGGAAAAGTAAGTCAAACTTAACCTTTTGAGTGTGAATTAAACGAAATAGTCTCAAATTTGAGTAGACACAAAGTCAAAATCTTTAACTGCAAAGTCTTATTTACAAAGCAAGTGAAGTCCTGGTTGATAAATAACCAAAATTATGAGATTTATCATGAAAAACAATCAAAAGAGCATCAGAATTATTAAATACAAGCTCCATGGATAGGCCTGTCGCAATAATCAATAAATCAATTAAATGCATGATAATTAAAAATGAGCTCAATAAGTTTGTCAGGCTTGATAATGTTTTATTCACTAAAGACAGTGAATGAGTTAACTTTGCTGTGTCACTGTGAGTTTTTTTTTCTTATCAGCATCAAAGTCTATTTTATTTTTTGCTTTTGGTTGAGTGGTTTTTATTCAAGTGCATTTTTTGTGAACAGAGATAGACGGTCAGCTTTATTAATTTCTTCTGGTTATGTTGATTATGTCTTTTTTTCACAGTGTAATTCCAATTTTAAATATTCTTAAGAAATAAAATGTTATTTACCTTTAAAAGGGTTTACTTGCACGATTATACCATTATTATATTAGTTGAAAATGGTATTAAAATGGCAATATTATCATTTATCGCAATAATTTCTGGGACAATTTATCGTCCAGCAAAATTTGTTATCGTGACAGGTCTATTCATGGAGCTCAGTTTTCTGTTTGAGAGGATTTTTTACTATATTTGTTCATTTAGGCAGAGGCTGAATCTGTTTCTGATGTGCTGTTATTTGTTTTTAACACTTCATCCATCTGTTTCTCTCCCTCACACTTTCTCTGACTCAGGGACTCAGATTTTCTCTCCTCGTGGTGAAACATGTTTAAATCTAAAGCTGTAAAACCATGAAGTTAATTCAGAAACACAGCTGAGTGCATGATGGGAATTTAAAAGAATTGGAGTGAAATTAAAGGCTGGAAACTTTCACATTTTGACTTTTTTTTTTTTTCTCTCAAAGCCCCCGGCAGAATAAATGAGGTCTGTTATTCAACACTCATTTGTTTCAGAGAATTAAGGTTCCTCTCGCCCTGAGTCGTGTCTAATTTTGGAGATTTATTTATGCTAATTCACTGAGTGGATTTACATTCCTGCTCCAGCTTCTTCTTCTTTTGTAATTGCAGCATTGAGACGGTGGAGGACATGATAAAAATGGGAGTGTACGTGAACGATCTGAACCTGCACGACTCCAGCAGAGAGCTGATTCTGGCCGGGACGCAGCAGTCGGCCGAGCTGCAGCTGGCTCTGGATCAGGTGAAGAAAAGACGCCGAGTCTTTAGTCTCCAGAGGGAAAAACCTCCACAAAAGGCAAAAGGAGGCTTATGTCAACTATGCAGAATCACTAAGCCAGGATCATATCGTCTTTTATCCTCTTAAGACCCTTTATACATGTATGTGGACGTCACATTTCTGCCTCTCAGACCGATGACACCACATTTATTAAAACTTTAACTTCTTAGTCATAGGGAAAATGCATCATTTTTGACCTATTTCAGTGTAAACAACTGACTTTTCATCTTCTTATATTAACTTTTAGTGTCCTCTTTTTGAGTTTTTGCCTTCAAATGATTAATTCCTAACTTTGACTTTTAATCCACACTTGTGCAGTTTCTCATTATTTTGGCCTTCTAAATCTCCTTATTTTTAATTTTTAACTCATAATTAGGTATTTTTATGTCTGAAATTTGACATTCTGTCCATGCTCAATTTGACTTTTTATTTCCATATATTAACTTTTAATCTCCTATTTAGAGTCTTTTTATTTTGAGTTGGAAAATTTAAATTTCTCATTTTATTTTAAGCCTATTCTTGTGGCTTTTTATCTCCTAATTTTTAACTTTTGCTAAATCTTATTTTGACTACTCATGTCTGTTTTGAAAATCTAACCCATAGTTCTGTATTTTAACCCTCAAAAACTGACATAATAGCCATACTTTTAACATTTTTTCCTGCATTTTGACTTATTCTATCCTTACTTTTATCCACACTTGTGCAGTTTCTTTTAATTTTGACCTTTTAAACCTCCTTATTTCTAATCTTAAATCCATAATTTTGATTTTTTTTAATGTCTGAAATTTGACATTCTGTCTATGCTTTTGGCTTTTTATCTCCTGAGTTGTACTTTTTCTTTCCGTATATGAACTTTTAATCTCCTATCTAGACTTTTTTGCACTTTGAGCTGAAAAATTTTCATTTCTTATTTCATCTTTAAATCCATTCTTGTGACTTTTTATCTCCTATTTTTAACTTTTGCTAAATCTCATTTTGACTTTTTTTTTTCTTTAATTGAATTTATAACCAATAATTATGTATTTTAACTCTAAAATTTGACATCTTAGCCATATTTGTAGCATTTTTTATCTCCTCATTTGACTTTCCTTTCCCTATTTTTACTTTAAATATCATATTCAGACTTTTTAAACTTTTAGTTGAAGATTTTTACATTTCTTATTTTGTCTTTAAATCCATTCTTGTGACTTTTAATCCCTTCATTTGGACTTTTTAAACCACAATTATGTATTTTAACCCCAAATTTGACATTCTGTCCATACTTTTGACATTTTTTCTCCACATTTTGACTTTTTCTTCCCTTATTTTGACTGTTTATCTTTTAATTTAAATTATTTTTCTGTTACTTTGACTACAAATTCATACATGTCACTTTAAATCCCCATTTTTTGACATTTTAAACCCCTGTTTTTTTGTATTTTTAACTCCTAATTATGTATTTTTACCCCCAAATTTGACATTCTCTCTATGCTGTTGTCATTTTTCTCTCCAAATTTTGACATCTCATCTTATAATTTTAATTATCAATCTGCTATTTTGACTGCAAATCCATATTTGTGACTTTGTATCTCCTAATTTAAACCCCCTGTATTTTTTACCCATAATCATGTATTTTTATCTCTCTATATTTCACATTCAATCCATACTTTGACCTTTTATTGAGATTATTACACTTGTACCTAAGCTTCCTGCAAAAAGACAAGTATGGGTTTTATAACTTTTAGGCTTTACTTATCCCAAACTGAAAAGAGAAATAAAAAACCACACCTGATAAAAGCTCAGGTCTCAGGACGTTAAAGTGTATATTTTCTCAAAGCTGTTTGACCCTGAATAAAAGTCATGTTTGAGTGAGAGCACAGCCAGTTCCTTCAACCAGGTGAGCTCAGGTAAAAGCTCCGCTCCCGTACAGATTTCACCCATTGAATCCACTCTGGTCGTGCAGCAGAGATGTGGATTAAGAGGATTAGAGGAGGCAGAGCGGGATTTTTGGGTCTTTCTCAGAGGTGAGACTGTAACTGTAGACTCTTCTGTCCCCGTTTCTGATCCTCCAGGAGCAACAGAAATACGCTCAGCTGCAGGAAATCATCAAGAAACTGGACGAGGAGAAGAAGAGAGGAGACTCTCTGCTCTACGCCATGATCCCTAAAGCTGTGGCCGACCGGCTGAGGAAGGGCATCACCGCGCTGGAGACGTGTCAGGTACCAAAACTCAAAACACCAGAGCACCAAAGAGGGATTAAACAACATTTATTAAGCTGAAACCAAAGATTATTCTCTATTATTTATTACCCTCCTCCAAAGTGCTGCCAAAGAAACTTAAAGTTAGAGCACATCCAGGGGCGGATCTACCGGGGGGGCATGGGGTGGCAGCTGCCCCCTAAAACAAAGCCTTACCACTCCTGTTGCCACCTCAATTGTAACATTTATTTAATTTAAAGAAAAGTTAAACCTCATAAGACACATCTTTGAATTACCAGCTGCAGTAAATGAGATTACATGACATTACCAAGTCTCTGTCTTTTCCTTTTTGAATTTTTATCCCCTTAATTATGTGTTTTAACACTCAGAGTTGACAATTTATCTACACTACTGATAATTTTTTCTCCACATTTTGACATTTTCTGTCTTTATTTTGACTTTTCAACTTTTAATTCAAATTATTTATCTATTACTTGGACAACAAATCCTTATTGGTGAATTTGTATCTCCTTATTTTGACATTTTAAACCCCTGTATTTGATATTTTAAACCCACAATTATGTATTTTACCCTCAAATTTAACATTCTGTCCATACTTTTGACATTTTTTCCTCTACGTTATGACTTTTTCTTTCCTTATTTTGACTTTTCATCTTTTAATTTAAATTATTTATCTGTTATTTTGACTACAAATCCATATTTATGACTTTGTATCTCCTGAATTTTACATTTTAAACTCATATACTTGGAAGACAGAAAATACAGAGTTTTGAATAACACACTTAGACTGAGTGAAAATTAAAAAACCATCCGTCAAGACATGGAAGAACCATAAAAGCCTTAAAGAGTTGTGAAGATATTCACTGACTTACTATGAGATGAATCAAAATTATGAGGAATTTGTTGAAATTTTGAGCTTCAAAAAATCATAATTATCAAACAAAAGTCAATAATTGGATGTTTCAAAGTCAGAATTCTGAGATAAAAAGTCAAAAGTATGGGGAAAAAGTTTAAATTTGCTGTTTTATCTAAAAAAATTTCACTTTATTTGCGCAAAAAAAGGATAAATCTCATCAGAGCCATTTCTATTTTTTTTCCCCCAAATTATTTATTTTTGTCACTTCAAAGCTGGCCCTGAGTTGAAAAAGGTTGGGAACCACTGGTCTAGTATGAGTCGGAATTTGAACTAAAAAAAAATCTATTTTTGATTTCAAAAGTCAAATTATGAAATATAAGTCAATTATTTGAGATATCAAAGTTGAAATTTTTAGATAATAAGTCAAAATTATGGGGGAAAAGGTGAAATTTTGCCTTCTAATATCAAAATGTTGTACTTTTATCGTGCAAAACAAAAAACACACACACAAAAGGATAAATCTCATCAAAGCCAGTTTTTTTTTTTTTTTTTTTTTTTTTTTTTT